>JABFFJ010000181.1:0-199167 GCA_013623715.1 Fusarium verrucosum
CCCTCCCTCCCGAGCGGTCAACGCAGATTCGAGTCGTATCATAAAAAACGACAGACCATGTCTCCGTCATCCGCATCCGCACCTGCATCCGCAGCTGGTCCACACCCATTGGCCCTCCCGCCCACGTTCTCTCCCGACACTCTAGACGCTCTCTCGGAGCTCTCCCTCATCCTCACTCGCGTCCGCGACGGGATTCAGTCATCCGCCGGAATCACTACCGAGCCTGCGCCAGGAACCGTTGGCCATAATGCTTCTGGACCTACGTTATCCTTCAAAGATGTGCCTGGGGCGACCGATGGCCTGAAACACAAGCTGCAGCGTGCTCGCGCGCAGGTCCGCGAACTGCCCGACATGAACCGGTCCATCGCTGAACAGAACAACGAGATTCGCGACCTCGAAAATCGCATCGAAACGCAGCGAGCGCTACTTCAACGACTGAGAGATGAGGCCACGGGAAGAGATCGAAAAGACGATGTCGGCGCTGGCGACAAGATGGAGTCATGATATGAGCATATTTCAAATAATTATGGGGCACTTTTGGCGCTCGAGGTGGACTGTTTATTTTAGTCTTTGAATGATCTTGGTTTCAGCAAGGTGTTTGGTGTTAAAATATGAAACAAAAGATATTTATCTTGATTACGCATTACTAGCTACATATATGTCCCTCGTACATCATATCCATTAGTTTGGTTTGAAACATACTCCATGGAGTATTTGTCATGATCATCACCCTCGTGGAATACCCAACTTCTTCAATGCCTCCTCAACGCTGACACCAGCCTGACCTGGAACGACATCTGTCCAAAGTTGGTCACTGAGCCTCCCCTTTTCCGACAGAGTGGTCCAGTTGGGACTGTGACCAGCCTTGAGCCATTTGAAGTCGTCCACTTGATCCCACTGGTTTTCCTCAGGCTCCTCAGCGTCGGTCATCTGTATAATTGTCAATTGAACTGTCTTGAATGAGAGGGAACCAGGTCTTACATAAACATTTGGCAATGGTGCAAACCGCATACCAGAGCAATCTTCGATGATGGGATGACTTCCACAGTGCAGGTAGATATCAACGTTTGTACACTCATGAATTCGAACTTGTCTGGCCACAACCACTATGGTGCTATCAGACACTCCTGTGATATGGACTGCGCCGTTGACGCGACCACCGACGATGAGGCTCTTGGTCACATTCTTGATAGCAAGACCAGGAAACGCTGTGCCTGAGGCGGTTGGAATCGACATGTCGATGATGCAGCCCTTGAGATCAGTCAGGCTACCAGAAGCGGTGGCACGCGACGCTGAGGATGGTAGGATAATGTGTAGGCCAGAGTGATTCGAAATACCAATGTTCTTGGCTGCCGAGAAGCTGGGCTTGCGGATGGACGAGGCGCTGGGTCGAGCCATCTCTTCATTATAGTTCTTGTATGTATCCTTTGATGGTAATTCGCTAAGAGTGTCTTCCTTGCTCGTCGGGGGGTTAACGATATTGGTGGCAATGCTCGCGTCGTGTTTAGTGCGAGAATGGCTTCCGGGGCTCAGACGAGGATCGTTCTCAGGGGCGCCCATATCGACATGGCCAGTCTTACGGCGGAATTGGAATTTCGACTTTGGTGTGATTTTGGTCAGTGTCTCGTTGAGTTTGTCCTGTAGAGTCTTGATGGTCTATGGAGAATATGAGTGTCAGTCGAAGCGTATAGTTGAACGCGCCAGTGGTCTAACCTCGGAGTACTGTTTTCGATCATAAGAAGGAGTGTAGTCGGCAGCATCTGACACCTCATTTTGTAGCTTTGCAATGCTAGCTAGAATGTGATCAATGGCTTCCTGGCGCTCGCCGCCGACGTTGGCAATGGACGGTAGTCCATCGATCAGATCTTGGAGGACTACACAACGTAGGGGTTAGTTATACATGATTATGTTAAGCTTGGAAGTCCACCCTAACCTGTGACGCTCTCTAGGAAATGGTTATAAAACCGTTGTTTGGGATCCATCGTAGCTGATCGAAATATGAAGTGATGGGTGGCAGCCCAAGGATCGTGAGTTGCGGTTCGAACCTGTGTTTCCATTGCGGATTGTTAATATGAGTTGCTTGTTTATTGGGTTTTCTTCGTAAGTTCTGCTTGAGAGAAACTTGTAGAATGCTAGAATGAGAATGAGGGAAGTAATGAAGAGGCGGACAGAGAATGGTAGTATTTATATACTAGCGGTGATAGGTACAGACAGGCATGAGGAAGATAACAATAAACATGTGCCAGGCCAGGGAGCAGGGAAGCCAATGTCACTTTGGAAAAGACGGCGAAGAAACCCTGAGCCAGGGATGATGATATCCCCTAGGTTGGAGATACCGTATATAGATAGGTAGGTAGGCATCCATGACAGGTCGGAGAGAGACCAAGGAGAGAGACCATAACTTACCTGACCGAGAAGTGAAATAAGCCGCAGGAGGTGATGGTAATATGCACCCCTAACTTCTACTACCCCAGGATAATGCGCTGCTACGCTCGTCTCCGTACGACTTTAATACCGCCCTCTCAGCTTCTGGGGTCACGAACCGAGGTGTAGCAGCTGGTAGTGACGTCAATGCCGCCTGATGGAGTCGACAAGAATGGGAAGATGCTGTTCAAGATGGTGATGAGTGGAGCTTTTTGCCCTGGGATAGCTGGTGGTGGGTGGAGGACAGGTATGTATTCGCCCGTGAGATATTGGCGAGCGTCACAAGACCTGGGAACAAAGTGTTAGATGCGCTGCAGGCGTGGTGTTGTTTGCCAAACAAACAGTGGCACCACTGCCCAATATCTCTGGGGTTGACCGACTGAATAGCGGAGAGAGGGTTCTAGACCCTTGACCGTGGTGGGTCAAGAGAGTCTGTTTCTCCAAGTTGACGAGATTGAAGAATTGGAGAGCGAGAGCACCTGAGGATACGATACTCCTGAAGTGGGCCGATCAGGAAGTCGAGAAGCCTTCGATCCAGACTTTGGAGGGGACCCTTGAATATCTGACAAGTGTATTATTAAACCCTGTCTGTAGATGGTTTGTAGCAACCAACCATCAACGAGCTTGTCGTCATTCTTGGTTTGGGGGACAAAGTCAGACTCAGCAGTACAGTATTCGATTACTGTCACTTCTTGTGATCTCCGCCGGGGAGAAAACAAGGTTGAATTTAGGGGTCTGGGGTTGAGTTTTGTCTTGGTTCAAGCTATGCGGGGTGGGGAACTCGGTTGAAGTGGTGTTTAGTATTGGAGGATGTTACATCATTGGGTAACCAGTTCTGAGACACAAGAATGAAAACTTGCTGATAGGATTTGGGTTTGTTGAAAATATCGAGATCCAATGCCAATGGGACAATATATGAGTAGTTCTCTGAGGCTTGAGACTTGGCAGAATTAAGTGTAGGTTCACTCAGATGATACCTTAGTAGGTAGAAGCCGAACGCACCTCTCATTGCAATAAATGATTTTCAAGCAAGACACACTAGAAGGCCCGTAAATCCGGGGAGGTGGGGTTGGAACAAGAAACTCCTGTTAGCTAATGTATGTAGATTTGATGCATATAAGATTGGGGAACCAACTGCAACCGAAGCTGCATAGTCGACTCACAGTGTGATGTTGGTATTAGTCTGATCAGCAGTTTCATGACCATCATCAATTTAACTACGCAATACCGATCAGAATAGATACCTGCGGGGTTTTGTTTCTTGAACTTGGTGTTACACCGAAGCATTGAATCGATCGATTTACATCGAAACAACGTTGAACGACAAAAGTCAATACGCTTGACTATAATCTATTATCAATTCATCCATCTCTTGTATCTATTTTATCTAGTCCGTCCATTATTTGCTGATGTTCTTCTTCCCCCGTTAGGCAATGGTGGGATATATGGCAGCGAGATTCGCTTCGTTGACCTTATCTCTGTATTCAATGCTTTCCACATCTCCCAAATAGTCGCCCTTCGAGCTGGCAACATGCTGTATTGTAAACTGTACAAATTCTTGCGGTTGATAGGTGGCACAAACTTGCCCGTCAGCAAGCAGAAGAAGACTTTGGGTGACAGGTAGTGTTTTCGGATTCGATTTGCCATTTGGAAGTATTGATTGAACATGATCCGGAACGTCAAAGGAATCGACTAATGACCAAATTAGTGCTTTTGTCTTGCCTATGAGCGGATGGAAATACCAACCTTGAGGTAGATGACCGATGTTGGTGGTGGCCCATCACCGTTATTCGTTTTGTCGTGTCCATCGTCATGGCTATCTCGAAGCTCGAACCGAATACCTCCCGGAAGTCTTCTTGGATCCTTGATTCTTAACATGAGTGCAAATAACGGAAAGTGATTCAGACATGAAAGAAGGGTATCAAATCCAGCCTTCAGAGAAATGATAGCCATCCTTGCAATAGCAAAGTTAAGGTAAAAGACGGCAACGGTTGGGAGAAGGAAAAATAGAAGCGTAAAGAGGATGGTGCCGACGAGAAGTTGATCCAAATCATAGTCGCAAGAATCGATACGATTACGTAGAACGTTGTGTTTCTTGCCGCGGAAAAGATGGAATAGGGATTGTAGAATCGTGAGTTGCCAGTGGTATATCCGCCCAGATGCAAGGTAGAACGAATAGATATGAATCGTCAGTGTGGAAAGCATGTCTGAAAACATGGCAATTGGCATGCTGGCTCCAGCAAAGGACGAGAATCCTATGAACCACACCATCTGGGGCAAAGCTGGCGTCAAAGTCTCGATACAACCTGTAATCGTTAGTCGAGCTATGGGTGAACATATTCTCAAAACTTACTGGACCAGTAATCGATGACCCAGAGGAATAGGTCTCCCAAAAAGGCTGCCAATTCGCCATTGAGCTTCAGACCAGCTGGCCAGCCCATCAACCAAGAGATACTGCTTTGTAGTGCATCTACCGTGTAGGTCTTGAGTAAGTCTCCAATCTGCACAGCAACCCAATCTGCATTCTCAATAATATATGAACCCAGGGCAATGCCGATGATGACATCGTTGGCAACGAGCCACAAGCTGTTATAGAATCGGATATAATCTGGGTGGCTAGTTGTAACACTGGCCCAGTTGTTCTTCCGTTGTCGCAGCGTCATGTACTGCATCGGCCAATAGCAAAACTGTTGAAGTCGTATCTCAACTTGCTGTGCTGTAGCTGATATATCTTTCAAAGCTGCGTACCCAGGCTTGGCCCGGAACTCAAGTAGTAAGAGCAGCATCTCTGCCACGACGCGGTGACCCATGAGAACGAGAACGAAGGCCTTGCGTATGGTGGGAAAAAGATAGAGCGTGAACCATGTCCACAGCTGGAGAATGACATAGTTTCGCATAGTCGATGCCGTCTCAACAACCCTCTCAGACACACTGAGACTGCGCCGTGGTCTTGACCCCAGCCGTCCAACATTCTTCTGCAGCGTCTTCTCGAGCTCCCAAGACCAATTTATTTGGTTGATGATTTTAGGCAAGGCCCTGTCGCGCGCAGAGGGAACTCGCTTGAAGATGGTGTGTTGCTTGAGCTTCTCAACCAGTTTGCGCTTCTCCTCCTTCATTTGGCGTTCTCGGGCCTCTTGTTCTCCCTCTGATACCGTTGTATCGCCCAACAGCGATCCATCATGACCAAGCGCCAGAGCAATTGGATCCAGTGATACATATTGCATTCCTTGGGGTTGAGGACGGTCATAGAGGATGAGTTGTACACTGACAGCCTTGGCGCATGTGATTTTCGGTTCCCTGGGATTCGAGTTCGTGGTCGCACAGAACCAAGAAGGGTCTGCTGCGGCTGTATCGGCGGCATTCGAGAGTCCAAGGACATGCATAGAGGTATGGCCGCACATGTCAGTGATCTGGCTGGCTGGGTGAAGTTCGCTGCGAAAGAAGGTGCCGGCCTTGAGATGGAACTCGGTATTTCGTGCCTTGGAACAGTCAGCATGCTCCTCGAAGTTAATTGCGATGCGCCAAACCAACATCAACATCTTCAAGGATAGCCACAACAAAAACATCCAGTATAGAATTGCGCCATCCCACCACCACCCCAGGACGATCGGACTTGCGAATGTCCGTCGGCCAGAACACTCTCATCAACCCATCATGCTCTACCATGACAAGCAACTATATCGGCCAGGACGATATTGTTAAAAAGAGCCTCGTCTTCTAAGTTGTTCCCGTGCAGATACACCCGTTCCTGTTCCTCTTGGATGCTGAGCGCATCTTGTTAGCCATTGCCAGCGGCTTCGGATGTTGTTATCGAGCGTACCAGATTCGTTTCTTTTCTGGCTAGTAAGACGGTCGGGGCGCAAATGGAGAGGAAGAGGATAGATAATGCAGCAAAGGCTTTTGTTGCGCGAGTCTATATAGAGTTGTGTGTTAGTCCTATATACCGTCTGCGCCTGAAGGAAGGGCCCAGGAACTCACGACAACACCGTTTTCCCAAGCGAAAATGGCAAGTTCATATATGCGAGTAACGAGATCCCAACGGGCAGTGATGTAGCCAGCGACGAATATGCCGAGGGTCAGAACGGAAAAGGGGTGCATAGAAGCGCTATTCCTCGTGGCAGCACATGCCGTCCTCTGGTGAAAGCTTCGAAGAGATAGAGTCTATGTATGCCAAGCTGTCGTAAGTGGGTTTGCTGGCGGGACGAAGCGAAGGTTGGGTTGGTTAGATTGACCGTAGGTTGGCGAATAAGCTGGGGATGTCCTTTTTGACGCTGCACTGGAAATGTTTAGTGATCTCAACGCCAGAACTAACAAGATAGAAGCTCAAGTCAAGTTCCAGAACCCAAGGTATTGCCAGCTCAATGCAAAAGATCGAGTTGATTGGTTCCCCTTGTGCGATGTTCAATCCCAGACAGCAAGCAACGTCAAAGGTTGAGCTAGCAGTGGGCCACCCATTTCAAGATCACGTGTAAGCGGTTTCATTCCGCACTTTGGATGGTGATGACGATGAAAGGCAGAGAAGGACTAGAATGCGCCAAAGGAAAGGAGACAAGAAATTGCAAAGAAGGATGTGTAATTATATGTGTGTCGAGTAGTGAGAGTCTAAAGTATCAGGCAATTTGAGGCTCATATTTACCGAAAGATCTGAAGAGCCACCAATTCCTAGGTTACCGGAACGCCGTATCAGCCAGTACCGTATGTGAGATATCTATTCTGGAAGACATGTTAGAGATCTATAATGTGTGCGGAGTAGTAGGAATGATATACTTTTCGTTCCCAGGTGTTTCAGATCGTTTTCTTTGTTCTCTTCCCGAGCCTCTGCCACCAACTTATCCACACCTCGATCCTTTAGAGCAACCTGCAACATGCTGTGAACAATAGGAACTATCCAAGCTGGATCAAAGATTGATTACCTTGAGACAATTTTGATATTCTTTGAACATGTCTGAACATTCTTTGTTGTCCTTTTCCTGGCCTCGAAGATATTCTGCATCTGAATTAGACAAGTGCCATAGCCAAGTTGAGAAGACATACATACTCTCGCTGTACCATTTTAAGAAGCATGTATCGTATCGCCTAGAAACTTGAGAAATGTGGATTGATATTAGTAATGATTGAACTCACTCCTTAACCTCATTGCATTCTGGCGCTAGTGAAGCTGACATTGTGAACTGATTGTGGTAGATGTAAGATGATTGAAGTAACGAGAAATCCTGTCGAGGGCGCCCAGACTCCGCTAAGATATACTCCGTACTAGGTAGCTAAGTTTAGGTCAAGCTTGGCATGGACAAATAAGTTGGTCATGACGGCTTATCAAGATTTAATCGATTTACGAGAGCTTATCAATCAACAATAACAAGCCATTGTCTACAGGTACTTCGCATTATTGAGAGCCATTGTCAATTCTATTGTGTTCGTGAGTGTAACTCAATGGAGTCTTCATGACAAGGACAAGCTGCTATTGGCCGAAGCTCATCCCCCGCCAAAAGGAATCTCCACAAAAAACGCCTAAGCTCACTCACTCTCGGCCTGTCGCGTCTTAACGCGACTCAAACTGAACACTCCCTCGACTTCTTTTTGTAAAGTGCTACGAACTAACTACTAAGGTTCTGAACACTATTTGTCGACATCGATCAAGAAGTATTTATCTTTTGATCATCGCCCTGGATAAAATCAATCATGGCGCCATCAGATGATGAGATCGAGAAGGCTCTCCTCGATGCCACTTATCAGGTGTATCAAGCTTCGCCAAACGAAACCTCAGTAAACAAAGTTCGCAAGCAGGCCGAAGAGAATCTCGGTCTTGAGGAAGGCTTCCTATCGAACGAGGAATGGAAGAAGAAAAGCAAGGATCTGATCAAAGTCCGGGTGGTATGTTTTACTCACAATTGCCATTTCATCTCACAAACTAACACGATATTTAGGAGAAACTTATGGAGGGATGGGTTCCAGACAACAAGAATGACGCTGGTTCAGATGGAGAGGATAACAAGAGCGCTGGCGTGAAACGCTCTTCTCCAGATGCTGAATCTCCAGAACCAAAGTCCAAGCGTCAGAAGCGCGCCCCAAAGACAAAAGCAAAGCCTAAACCAAAGTCAAAGAAAGTCGCCATGAAGGTGGAGGAGTCTAATCTCGAGTCGAAGCTCGACGAAACAAGCGAGCTGACCGAATTGAGTGAACTCAGCGAAGAGGAGAAACCCCAGAAGAAGCGAAAACAAGCTGCGCCAAAGAAAGCTGCACCCAAACGAAAGTCCAAGGCAGTTGAATCTGACGAAGAGGATGAAGATGATGCTGTTGTTTCTGATGCCGAAGCACCCGCAGAAAAAGACGCGGCTGAGAATGGGAAGCCAACTACTTCAACAAACCTACAAAACTCAGACGACGAGGAAAAGGCACCCAAAGAAGATGAGAAACAACCAGTTGTTGACGAGGAAGAAGAATATTCAGATGTCATCGATGAGCCGCTAAAGCCTAAACGTAAGACGAAGGACAAGAAAGCAACGGGAAGCAAGCCAGCAAAAGCAGCAAAGGCATCCAAGGCCGCTACCAAGAAGGTCGTTATATCTGATGACCCCAACACCGAGGAAATCAAGAGACTGCAAGGTTATCTTACGAAGTGTGGTGTCCGAAAGCTTTGGCACAACGAGCTGAAGAAGTACGGCGATGATGCCAAAGCAAAGATCCGACACCTCAAGAAGATGCTCACCGATGTTGGAATGGACGGCCGCTTCTCGGAAGCAAAGGCTCGTGAGATCAAGGAGAGGCGGGAGCTTCTGGCCGAAGTTGAGTCTGCGCAGGAGATGAGTGCCCTCTGGGGTGTGGAGGGACGCGGCCGTGCGAGCCGGAGCAAGAGCAAGAGTGCCAAGGTCGTTGAGAGCGGCGGTAGTGACGCCGAGGAAAACGGCGGCGGCAATGATGATGATGACGAAGAGGATACCTATGCCGCGAGACGCAAGAGAGCCAGGGCGGATCTGGCGTTCTTGGGTGATGATGACAGTGATTCCGAGTAATATCTTTATGTGGGATTATACACTTATGACTTCCGTCTGGGTCGGGCGGTATGTAATTCAGGACAATGGGATGGATCACGAGAAAAATTTGTACAACACAAGGGTCTGGTTTCGGGAACAGGAATGGTTTACTTTTACTTTCCAATTGTCTCATAATAAATAGCTAGGCGTTAAGAAACGGTCATTATCCAACTGATATTCATTTTCTTTAGATGACTATCCACTTAGTCGGCCCAGGCCTTGTACACGATTCTAGCACCGTATGTGTCGCCCTTCTTAAGAAGGACCTGGTTCTTCCACTCAGGGACATTGGCGGCGTTGACGTAGCGAGCAGGCTCAAGGCAGAAACCAGCACGAGGTCCACGAGCAGGCAGGCCGTTGACGGCAGGCACATTAATGCCACCACCAAGGTAGACCTGGAACGTAGGCTCAGTGCTGTAGACCTCGAGGTTGATGCCGGAGCCAGCGTGGTGAGCCTTGAGGTTGCGGGTGAGGGGAAGGCTGCGAGTGTCGAGGGGTATGGAGGCAGGGTCTTTGTTGAGAACGAAGCAGTGGTCGATATCGGGCTCCGTGGGACCAAGAGTGAAGGCCTTGTTGGCAGTCAGGCCGGGGAAGGGCTCAATCTTGCCCGTGGGGATGGGGAGGCTGCCGACAACAAGGTAGTCGGTTGTGGGGATGGTGAGCTCTGTTCCCTCGATGGTCTCCTTTCCACTGGGGTTGAAGTAAGAGTGGTTGGTCATGTTAATGACGGTCTCATCAGCGCCGCCGACGAGCTTGGCCTCGTAGTCCATGCCGAGGACAGTGACGTCCTTGCCGTCGACCTTTTGTGTGCCGGTTGTGTAAGTGACGCTGACCTCGACGGTACCAGGGTAACCCTCATCACCATCCTCACTGACGAGTGTGAAGACAACGCTCTTGGCGCCCTCGAGACCCTCAACACCGGGGATTTGACGGGCATCGACAGGCTTGGGGCCGTCCCAGACACGTCTGCTCCAGCCAACGTTGCCGCCGTGAAGGTGGTTGGGACCGTCATTGGCAGCGAGGGTGACCTGCTTGCCATTGAGGCTCTCGATGCGGGCATCCTTGAGACGGTTGGCGACACGACCGACGGTCACGCCAAAGTAGGGAGAGTTGTGCTTCTCATAGTCTTCTTGTGTCTTGAAGCCCTGAACGATGTTGACACCGTTGACAACAAAGGACTGAAGAATGGCGCCGAGGGGCAGGAAAGAGATGGGAGCGGCCATGATGATGTGTTTAGTTATGCGGGGTGGTTTAAGTTATCAATGATGGTGATGGTGGGTTAATATGAGCGGGGGATCTCGAGTGGTATTTATATTATACCACGACAGCCAAGAAGAAATGAAACGAACAAATAAACAACAAGACGGATATAAACTGATGTGAAATGCGGTCAATTCTGATCCTTTTTGGCCATGTCTACTACCTAACTACACAACAGCAGACCGCATATAATGGGATAAATGCCGTTAGCTAGAGGGACCCATCATGACACTTCAGGCTAAACTGTATGAGAATGGGGTCATGAGCCGCCGCGGGGTCTTTTCATGGAAGATGCCTACAGTAACTACCTACAGAATGAGAATCCCACGACATGACGGGCGGCGGTACTCGGCCAGCTTTGACCGAGCGTGTGGTGACTTGAGTGCGGGGTGTGTCATGGGTGCTCATATAATGAGTGGTGCGGTTGTAAGTGTCATCATATGTGGTCTGCAGGTGGTTTGTGGTTGTTGTTTTGAATAAAGACATGAGGCTTAAAATCATGTAGTTGTATATGGACACAGTATGACAATTTATTTGTGTGAGGTACTTTATATAATAGCCATACTGCGTACTAAATACGTAGTACCTGAAGGAGCTGAATGTGTTGCTATCAGGCCAAGCTAACTAACACATGTCGTGATGGAGCCAGGTCCACGGGTTCCACAGCTTATGGTGGTGTTAGCTGTGGAATAATCTGAAACTCATCTCACCACCAAGCCAAGTATCACAATAGGCTAATCTCACAGGCACAGGCACAGGCCATTCTCAATGTTCCTCATGAACAACTTATAGATACGTGGACGTTATATACATACGACGAAAACCACACTACCAACTCTCATGTAACCCTGATAACGCCATCTAAAATGCAAGTCGCTAGACGTGGTATCTCAACGTTCTAAAACACAATTCTAACAATAATCCATTCATTGTCTCGTAGGCACTCTACCACTCCAGCCGATCGTCGCATACCAGCTTGACATCGAATCGCTCGTTGCCCTTCCAGACCTTACTGCCGGAGTTGCACCCAGACACAATCGCACGAAGATCGCTGATCATTCCGCCAGGACCGCTGGCAAAGACTGTCGTGGGACCAGTAATGGTGTTGCTCACAAAATCGTTGATGAGCTTAGGGAGGTTGGGATGTCGGTCCTCGTCAACAGTGCCGTTTCCAATCTTAGCAACAGGGACATCGGTACCGCAGGCACAGCCCTCCTCGACCACGTCTGACGACGATGATGAACCGACTGGCTTGGTAGCATCTGTGGCATCCTTCTCGTCATCCACCTGGAGCCTGGAACTGCTGCTCGAGTCTCGTGTCGCATAGACTCGAATCTTGAGGTTGAGAGCCTTTCGGGCCTGTTGCAAAAGATCCATCTCCTCCTGAACCCATTCAGAATCGCCGGCGTGGCGGATGGCCCAGATGAGCTCAATCTTGCGGTCTCGGGAGATGGGCGATCGTGCTAGTTCGAGGAGGACGGGGAGCACATAGGCGATACCAGTGCCACCTGCAACGCAGACAATGTTGGTGTCGGGTGCAACATGATCCATTGTGGTCTCTCCATAGGCGCCGGTGAGGATGACAGATGTGGTAGCTGTCTCAGAGCTCTGGAACCTCTTAGCAGCTAGCTCGGCCATCTTCTTGGTTTCACCCTGCTTGGCGCGCATGATGTACGAGTGCTTCACAAGACCCTTCTCGACGATAGGAGCATTGATTGGGGTAAATGGATGAGACTGCCAGATGCTGCTCTCGGTGAAACAGAGGAAGTAGTGCTGGCCGATCTGCCAAGGGTCCTGGTCGTTCTCGAGATCTAGTCGCAGAATGTCGCCGTGCTCAGGGTCGGGGAACCGGGTGATAACAGCTTGTGCAGCCTGAAAGCCCATGTTGCCGTTGGGGAGGTGGTGATAGTGCAGGTAAGCGGCTCGAAGAAGTCGGAATCCACGGTCGGCAAACCAGAAAAGGAGAGACGGGAGCAAGAAGCACTTGAGCTGCTTCCAGTGACCCCAGCAGGCACCGATGTAGACCATCGCGAGGACATAGTGAGACTTGCGAAAGAACTCGTAGCCTGTTGCTCGGATTCCCCAGGGAGTGCTACCGATGAACATGAGGAACAGTAGAATCATGGCCACAACGCCCCAGATCATGTATTGTTGAGCAATCCACTCGGCACCGACTGTAGGCTGAGGCTGGTATAGTTTGGCCTCAACAATGCACCAGGCGATGGTGTGAAGGGAGCCTTGAACGAAAATAAGATAGCCCAACCAGCGATGAAGGAAGATGAAGCTCTGATAGGGTACGCCGGTGATGAGAGAAAGAATTGACTCTCTGCTAGCCAGCAACACAGACAGAGGAGTGAGAGCATATGCTAGGATGCCAATTCGATCAGACCAAGGACCAAGAGTCGTTCGAGTGTTGTAAACTCCAGGCATGTTCTTAACAGGAGTGACCCATTTCTGGTAAGTCATGCCAACAAAGCTCCAGATAGTGAGATATCCCACTAGGGACAACATGACAGCAACCTGAAAGCGAGTGGTTCGGCCAAAGATAGTACGGCAAGCATCTGGGAGAAGATACTGGCGTGCAAAGGAGCTGATACTGTTGCGAGCCTTGGTGAGACCGGCTTTGGGGCTCGCTCCAAGAGAAATAGCGGGTGCTGAGGGCTTGCCGACATGTCGAAGAATGCCCCAGATGAAGAAGATGGCGAGAATAGTAGCCCAGATGATTCCGGAGTAGAGCATGCCTAGATCGTGGGCGTAATAGACTAGGTCGAGATACTCGCATGAACCTTTGTCGTTTGTACAAGGAAGAGCGCGATCAGCGTATCCCCAGTGAGGTTCTAGAGTTTTGGCCTCGGACATGTTTTGGATGTGGCGAGCATCCAGGTGGTTGAGGGACGCCATTGTGATGGTTGTGCCGGTATTCTGTAGTAAAGATATATCAAGATGCAATTGGACTTTTCATAGATTCATTCAGGAGACAATAGATCAATGAAGGGCGGATGATGATGGATCTGCAACTGGCTTACATCCAAATCATGAAAAGGGATAACCCGATGAATGAGTGACAAGGCTACCCGAGTAAAAGACGTGATACCATTAGATACAAATAAGAATCGACCTCGGCCGAGCCCCCACGACTGAGCATGTTTGAAGTCTGAGATAATCGGGTACGAGGTGATAATAAGGTCTGCTTGGCGCCGGGAGCGAGACCACATGGGGAAATCGTTTCCTGATTACTTGCTCAAAACGCCCTCTTTGACATTGGCCAGACCGACCCTTAAAGAAGAAATGATACCCTGAGATACAAGAGAATCATAGAATCGACAAGAGTTGAGCAGGAATGAGCACGTTTTACCGGGATCTCGAGGTGATGGTGGGGCCGTCGCGACATCCGACTCCACCGGAGGAGTCCACCGAAGCTCGGCAAACATTGGGATAGAGGCTTTTCCGCCTCTGAATATGGGTGCTACTACGTGCTACGTTGTAGTAGAGGTGATGGAATAATAGCTCGTCATTACTATATCTCTCGTCCTTTGGCGGAACCTTCCTGTGACCTTGTTTCTGTGCTTATCTGTCGCTTCTTAATTCTCCGGTCATCTGTCTCACGACTCTTGGAATCAGCTCAATCATTCTCAGTGGAACCTCAGCTCCTTGATATTTGATTTATTATCTCCTCAAGCAGCCACTCTCTGATTCAAAACGATCTAGTCTTGCTACAACTTGAGTTTGGTTTACCATCTATCACCAAGTATCACATTCAACCACCAATACTCACTCACAATGGATCACGGAAGCATGGGCGGTAACGGCACCGCCTGCAAGGTGGAAGTAAGAATTACCATCCAACACCATCAATATATCATCAACTAACAAATCTCAGATGCTGTGGAATTGGAACACCATCGATGCATGCTTCCTCGCCTCATCCTGGCAAATCAAGACACAAGGCATGATGGCCGCTACTTGCATCGGCGTTATTCTCCTTGTAATCTTTGTCGAGTTCTTCCGCCGTATGGGCAAAGAATACGATGCTCTTCTTCAGCGCGGCTTTCAACGTCAAGCCTCAACACACAGTGGTGCTCTTGCTGCTCAAGGCTGCACAGGCGCTGTTGTCCCTACACGCCAAACACTCACATACCGAGCTTCACCTCTACAACAATTCATCCGCGCCTTTCTTCACGCTGTTACCTTTGCTGGCGCCTACATCATCATGTTGTTGGCCATGTACTTCAATGGCTATGTTATAATCTGCATCTTCATCGGCAGTGGCTTGGGCAAGTTCTTTTGCGACTGGCTGGTTGTGAGGATCGATGTTGATGGATTGAATGGCCCTGAGGACAAAGCTAAGGGGATTGAGGAGACGACAGTTTGCTGTGGTTAGATGTTGGTGGATGGAGCGTTAAGATATACGTTCTTGTATGATGGATCTATTTAGCGATACATCTATTTAGCGATACCCGGAAAAGCACGTTTTAGTCGAATTTATGCATTGAGCCGAGTTCCTGACGTGTCGTCATTCAACGTCGGCAATATAATGCGCTTCGTGGCACCCTGGACAGCATCTCAATTTAACCAGCTGTTTTTTGGCCTGATCAAACACACCATATACAGAAAACTTGGACCATTCACAGCATCTCCTTTCTGGAATGTGGTGACGAGCTTCTACATGGCATAACAATCATCAGAACGCCTATTCGAATCGTGTGAGAAGAACCTCGGTTAGAAATCAATCAGATAAGTAGTGTTGCCAATAAATTCAACAGTTTTGATCGTCATATGGAATGCTGGCCATTTCGATCGATTTCATAAGTAAGGACATGACGTGGTGTAATGTCGAATGTTATACGATGCTATATGATCTGTTCCAAGTAGATTCATCAGGATGATGATTAGATTACATTCAAGACATCTACTACTAACTATCAAGGCTGAGTTCTATAGCTGAATTAAGGTGGCCGGCCACTAGCGGGTAGTTCTCACGATGCTGTCCACTTACAAGACTATTGTATCGCATCTGAACCGGGACCAAGATCGTTCATCCGCAGACTAAAGGCACCATGTTTCAAATAGCAGTGCTTTACCTAAACAGGTCTCCCGCAAGTGTCAATCCCAATACTCCATCTTGATGAGGTTGTACTCGGCAAGGATGAGCATCTGGGGCTTCCCGCCGGCATTTGGTGTATGAGTAGTAGTGGAGTCGCACCAAGGAAAAAGAAACTTGCTCATAACTTTCTCACCACACAAAACAAACAGATATCACCATAGAAGCTCATGATGAAAGGAAATAAAGACATGGGCCTTTGTCTCTGTGAACATCTTGCCACTATCACGAGGAAGTTGGTCGAAATTGTTGAGGGGCCGTACCAGAAGGCCCGTGATGGATCTGTGATTACATAGGGGATCGAACGTTGGCTGTAAAAGTCAGGGCGGCCTGAGACGAGAATGGTGGCCTTTTTACATCTGGGAGAGTGCCTTAATAAATACATGCTCAATCCAGCTCCAACCAACTTATGACCTGAGGTGATTTATTTCCAAGCGGCCCCGGTCGACGTCAGATCGACCACGCCACAGATCAATCCACCACATACAAGACTCTTGTGAGCCTCGTCAGTGCTTTACAAGGCGAATACAATATTTTAAAGCGAAAATTCCTCCTATTTTTGTCCCTGATCTTTAAACTTCTACCATCATCATTCTCAGTTACGAATTATACGAGCAGGCCTTTAGCATCATGTCTTCATACTCTTCCAGCCTATCGAGTTCTTACTCGGGATCACCGACTTCAAGCTCTGCTTCACTCTCCTTCCAACACAGTGTCTCAACTCCAGGAACAACAGAATCTGGAAAAATCGGAGATGAGATGGGCATTATCAGAACGTGGTTCTCAGTGTTGGACGACACTGAACGAACATCTGCCCTCCACTCTATCGCTGAACTGCCAAGTCTGCGAGAAATCGAGCCCATGATCCAAGCACTCAAGGACCGCAAACGAGAGCTATGGAGGCAACAAGAAGAACTCGTTATTCAACCCCCATCAAAACCAAAGTGGATTATGCCCGTGTTTCCACATAGCTCTCAGGACCCTCGATGGGTTGCCAAATGGCTTCGAGCTTTGAGGCTGCATAAATACGAAAGATGCCTGACGGGCATGTCTCCAGCTCAAGTATCGCGTCTAGGAGATGAGGACTTGCAGCAACTGGGCATTGATACCGTCGGCGCAAGGTCCAAGATGCTTCGGGTAAGTTTTTAGCTTTTCTGTGTAAAATGAATGTTATCTAACATAGTACAGGCCATCAACAACGTATAACAAACATTCGACATTCTGCATTAATTGCCAACAGACCAACAGGTTTGGTCATAATTAATTAAATGACGACCGTTCGTCCTAGGAATTGTTCATTTACGTCAAATTTAGCGAGGAGCAATAGCATTATATCCCAATATCCTATGCCAGATTGGACACGCAAAGCCACATGTGAATGGATACAGTGGCCTGAGATCTGGCATTAGTGGTGTTGAGGTGGGTTGATATGGGGAAACAATGGCGTTGGGATACGGGTTTTGGGGGAGTTATAAAAACTACGGCAGCTACACGCCGCATCCGGCATTCAAGGATGTCTTTATAGTACAAATTTATAGAAAACAACTGTATATATCTATCTTTTGATTTTATTTATGTCCATATTTAATGCTGTGAGCATCCGAAACACGGGGATCAGCGGGCGGCAGATCTACGATTTGATGCTGGCCCAACCAGATCGAACGTGACCCGTAAGTCCGCAATGTGACGCTGAATTTGCGGGTTAATCACGAGGCTCTTACAAACACCTTGGTTTGTATTCAGATCACGCAGTATCAGTACAGTAATATCATTTTAATTTATTCTCAAAACACAACATCAAAGGCAACTGGTGGAATACTGTGATTACCTTTCGTGCATACCTTTTTTGCTCGCTATCTCTTACCTGGTACCTACATACCTTGGGCAGCGAGGCAAGTTAATTCCCTTAGTAAGGTGAGGTCACAAACGGCAGGAGGCTGCTTGCGCAACCAAACCCAATAGTACAGGCCAACCTCAACTCAGCTCAACCTTCTAAACCGCAGATCCTCCTTTCTAAAAACACCTCAATCAACTAAAGCTCCTCAATCTTGGACTCGACAAAACTGGATTTTGAACCCGATTTCACCTTCATCTCTCAAACAATGAATGATGGCCATGGCCACCGCGTCAGCAAACACCTCTAACACCCCAAAACGCAAGCGCGGGGAAGAAACATGGATATCGCCTATACGATTCAATTTTGTGCATGACCCTCGATCATCATCCTTCTTCTCATCTTCAGCTCAACCTCCAGCAGATACAGAAGCTGGTAATGACAGCCCACGATCAAGGGTCCTTGCCCACAAGTTCCGCGGCCTCGCGCTGGAAAGTGGGGGTGGGGCAGCGGTCAGCAGCGAAGACAGCGATAACCTCATGGATGAGGATGGCACTGAGTCGACGAGGAAGCGCCAGAGGCCCGATGAGATCATGAGCGAGGCAGATGCGGCCCCAACTGTCCAAGAAGTCGTTGACCTGGACGGAAAGTCTGTCTTGGCCCCCAATGAACCACTACAACATTCAGAGCCGCGGCAGCATCACACTCAAAAGCAAACTAGCGGAAGCTTGCACCATGCATACCCATCTATCAACAGACTATCTGAGTCCAAATCAAGAGTCAAGAAGAGAACCGGATCACCACCGCTCCGCATGAGACGCCCATCTAGGCGGCCCTTTGATGACCCAGACGAGGAGGAGGTCCGGATCGTCGACCCCGTAAGAGCCGCACTGACGTGGCATGAAGACGAAATCACCATCTACGATCCTAACGATGAAGATGATGATGGTATCGGAATCAACGGCATCGGCTTCAAACCCACACCAGCTCTCGCGCATGCACGTGCCATGAAGCGGAGGCAGCAGATGGCAGAGTATCGAAAACGAGAGGAGAGCGAGGCACGATCTCGACGCAGCCAACGACGAGGCCAGGGTTCGGGAGTTAAGTTTGGAAGATCAGAGGATCGATCACCGCCGAGAAAGGTCCGGTTCACGGACACAGAGGCTTCGACCATTGCTATCACTACAGGATAACGACATTATTTGGCGCGTACCAGGCTTGGGGACATGCGTGGCTGGACGCTGAGGGAGGCTTTAGACATTTTTACGATTACGCTGGCGTTTGTCATTTTTCATTGGCGAGTTGAAGAAAGCGGCGTCTCGGGTGGTGGCACACATTATCATGATGTCTTCTTGGTGGTTTGCGTTTGATGGGCATTGAAAGGATCGCTGGAAGATACATCAAAGGCTTCAACAAGCCGCTTTTATACCCCGGTCTTGATGAGATCACTCATCAGCACAATTTGGTACCGAATTCATGCAAGCACTTTATATACTTGCTCTTGTCGTCTAGGTTCGCGTTTTTACACTCGGGATTTAATGTACAAGCTATACACAATGCAAGATGTATGCTCTTACACACAAATAGTACACAGCAGAAGCAAAGTGCCCAACTAGATGATCACCAGACCTTGTACCATGGCTTTTGCGCCGCCTTCTTTTCAGCCTCCAGCTTGTCGTGCTCCCGTCTTGCCTCTTGTATCTTCCTTGCCTGTTCCCTTCTATTCTCCGACACCACCTCGATATGTCGCTTCATCTGCCGACGCTCTTCGCGGCGTAGGTATTGGCACCATTCGTAGGATGCCATGCTTCCAAGTACAAATACTCCAACGGCCCAGTTCGCAGATTTGCCGGGATTTCCTAAACCTCCTTCAGACCATGTCTTATACTCGAACGGCCACTATAGTCGACTCACCTCTAAGGACGAACCTCAATCCTCCCACACCGGCACCGGATGCAATTCCTGTAATAAAGCCTTGTCGTGCACACGGAGTGTTGGCAATATTCGCAAAATCGTCCTTCTTGATCATAGAAACAGCCTCTGAAATAGTCGGCCGGTTATTCGTCGATGTCGCAGCATTTTCGCCGGTGGTAGCAGCAGCTTCGTTCTGCTCTATGGGTTTCGACCAGACATGCAGAGTCTTGTCGCCGGGGCCTGGTTGCCCATCCTGTGGATTTGAAGCCATTCCTGGCTATAAATGCGACGCAATTGGTGTCATGAACGAATTGGCACAGCCAAAAGTCGACTTTCTTTAGAAGCACGTGGTACGAGACCGATGACGCTCGACAAGGCTCTTCGGGGTCTTAGATGGTCCGTGCACCCGTCGTTGCTCTGTTGAAATGTCCATTAAACTAAAGTGGGTACAGGCGCGTCGCGAGTCGAGGGCGCGTTACGACGCGTCTCCCGTTGTCAATTTATCCAATCTTGGTCCAGGCGTTAGGGACGTCCTTCATTTTCTTGTTCCCACAGATACGCTCCGCTCATTGTTGACTTTGGTCAACTTTTTTCTTCGACTTAATATTCCCCTTTTCTGGCTTATATTTGGCAATTAATTCCTCGCCATACCGACTTTAATTACTCGCATTGTCAACGGCCTCTTAAACCACCCTCCGTTTGGGGAGCTTTCCCCTCAGAACACTCTCAATGGCTAACACAAGCCGTCGTCGCCCTCAGAAGGGCTTCCGTCGAGGAGGAAAGGTTGCTTACCATGGTAGTCGTACACGCACATTCGCGGCCTCGTCCAGAAACGAGGCCACGTCGGCAGACGAGAAATGGGAGAGGACCCGGTTGGCACACACCATCGACGAGAACATGGGATTTGCCCGTTATGAGAGCGGAAAGAAGAGAGAAGGATGGCTGGTCAATATTCAACCCACATCGATCGAGGACGAACGGATACCAGGTGGTCGAGCCGCTGTCGACTGCTACTTCATCGAAGAAGACGGCTCGACCTTCAAAGCTACAGTGGAATTCGATCCCTACTTCTTGATTGCCGTCAAGAAGGGCCGTGAGTCCGAGGTTGAGGAATGGGTCAAGAGAGTTGCTGGAGGAGGAGTTGTCAAGTCGATTCGACGAGTTGAGAAGGATGATCTCAACATGCCCAATCACTTGCTCGGCTACCGAAGGACATTCCTTGAGCTGAGGTTTGCCAATGTCAACGACCTCATGGCTGCGAGGAAAGATATCATGCCCATTGCGGAAAAGAACAAGAAGAACATGAATGCTATGGATGCTTACGCCGAAGTTGCGACGTAAGTGCTGAGCTCAAATTCTGCACAACCAAGCTAACATGAAACAGGAGCGGGAACAACTTTGACCTTTTTGATGATTCACGAGATGACGACAGAAACATGAACAGTGCACTTTCCGATGCGAGCGACTTTATTGTCGATATAAGAGAATATGATGTTCCATACCATGTACGAGTAATGATAGATTTGGGTAAGTTTCCTGTCTGTTCGCCGAATTCTTCTTCATAAGCTTTACATGATGTTTGCAACCAAGTATTTGCTACTTCAGAGCCTTTATAGGCCATGAGACCACTATTCACCATTGCCCTGATTGTTGCTTTTTAACAGCCTTTATTCTTGCTTTCACATTTATCAAGCCCCTGCTTACCAGGACATACAGATATACGAGTCGGAACATGGTACTTTGTGGAAGCCAAACACGGCGTCACCAAAATCTTCCCCAATGAACAGAGATCGTTGCCGGCCGATCCTGTAGTGATGGCTTATGATATTGAAACATCAAAGTTGCCTCTCAAATTCCCTGATGCTGCCACCGATCAGATCATCATGATTTCTTACATGATCGATGGTCAGGGGTTTCTAATTACAAACCGACAAATTCTTTCAGAAGACATTGGCGACTTCGACTACACACCCAAGCCAGAATACCCGGGTCCTTTTATGATCTTCAACGAACCTGATGAAAAGGCTCTTATCGAGAGATTCTTCCTCCACATTAAAGAGGCGCGACCTACCGTCATTGCGACTTACAACGGTGACTTTTTCGATTGGCCTTTTGTGGAAGCACGAGCTAGTATCAATGGAATCGATATGTACCAAGAGATTGGGTGGAAGAAGGACAACGAAGATCAGTACAAGTGTAACTACAGTGTGCACATGGATTGTTTCCATTGGGTCAACCGAGATTCATACCTTCCTCAAGGTTCTCGTGGCTTGAAAGCTGTCACAGTTGCGAAGCTCGGATACGACCCAGACGAGCTCGATCCCGAGTTGATGACACCGTATGCGACTGAACGACCTCAAACACTCGCTGAATACTCAGTCTCCGATGCTGTTGCAACATACTACCTTTACATGAAATATGTCCACCCCTTTATTTTCTCACTCTGTACGATTCTACCGTTGAGCGGTGATGAAGTGTTGAGAAAGGGAACCGGTACTCTCTGCGAGATGCTGCTGATGGTGCAAGCATATCAAAGAGAGATTGTCCTTCCAAACAAGTACATTACACCGAAGGAAGCTTTCTGGGATGGACATCTCCTAGACTCAGAAACCTACGTTGGTGGTCACGTCGAAAGTATTGAAGCAGGAGTATTTCGAGCCGATATCCCGGTAGACTTTTCTGTCGACCCTGGAGCTATTGACGAGCTCTTGGGCGATCTGGATGCAGCTCTCAGATTCGTAATTACGGTGGAAGAGAAGAAGAATTTCGATGACGTGGAGAACTACGAAGAAGTCAAGGCTCAGATCGCTGAGAGACTGAATAAGCTCAAGGAAACGCCAAATCGTAACGAAAAGCCCCTGATCTACCATCTTGACGTCGCCTCCATGTATCCCAACATCATGACAACCAATCGACTCCAGCCTGATTCTATGATTCAGGAGTCCGACTGCGCTGCATGCGACTTCAACCGACCCGGAAAGACATGTGATAGAAGATTACCTTGGGCTTGGAGAGGCGAATACATCCCTGCAAAACGAGACGAATACAACATGATTCGACACGCACTGGAAAATGAGAAGTTTCCCGGAAAATACCCCAATTCTCCTATGCGAACGTTCCAGGATCTGAGTGCGGATGAGCAAGCAGGTCTTGTAAGGAAACGTCTTCAATTGTATTCTCAGAAGGTTTACCACAAAATCCACGATTCTACAACAATCGTGCGAGAGGCAATCATTTGCCAGCGAGAGAATCCTTTCTACATCAACACCGTCCGAGACTTCCGTGATCGTCGATATGACTACAAGGGCAAGGCTAAAGTGTGGAAGGGAAAGACATCATCTTTACAGTCTGCCGGTGCTGCTCAAAGCGAGGTTGATGCTGCAAAGAAGATGATCATTCTGTACGACTCACTGCAACTGGCGCACAAGGTTATTCTGAACTCATTCTATGGATACGTCATGAGAAAGGGATCTCGCTGGTACTCGCTCGAGATGGCTGGTGTTACTTGTTTGACAGGTGCTCACATTATTCAAATGGCTCGACAACTTGTGGAGCGACTTGGACGACCTCTGGAACTGGATACTGATGGTATTTGGTGTATGCTTCCCGCGACGTTCCCCGAAAACTTCTCGTTCAAGCTCAAGGGCGGGAAGAAGCTCAACATCTCATATCCCTGTGTCATGCTTAACCATCACGTTCATGCCCAGTTTACCAATCACCAATACCAGACACTTGTCGACCAAAAAACCCTCAAGTACGAGACACACAGCGACAACTCGATTTTCTTTGAAGTCGATGGTCCATACAAGGCCATGGTTCTCCCAACGTCAAAGGAGGAGGACAAGAACTTGAAGAAGCGATATGCCGTTTTCAACGATGACGGTAGTCTTGCTGAACTGAAGGGTTTCGAGGTGAAGCGTCGTGGTGAGCTAAAGCTCATTAAGATTTTCCAACAGCAGATTTTCAAGTTTTTCCTCGAAGGAGAATCACTTGCTGAGTGCTACGGAGCCGTCGCCAAGGTTGCCAACCGATGGCTAGATGTCTTGCACAGCAAAGGTACAACACTGGCAGATGAAGAGCTGATGGAACTTATTTCTGAGAATCGAAGCATGTCCAAGACTTTGGAGGAGTACGGAAACCAGAAATCGACCAGTATCACCACTGCCAAGCGCCTGGCAGATTTCTTGGGTGAGCAGATGGTCAAAGACAAGGGACTGAACTGTAAATTCATTATCTGCGCTCGTCCCAAGAACGCACCTGTTACAGAACGAGCCGTTCCGGTCGCCATCTTCTCTGCAGAGGAATCTGTCAAGCGAACGTATCTGAAGAAGTGGTTGAAAGAGGAGCCTGCTGACACCGACCCTCGTGCACTCCTCGACTGGGATTATTACCTGGAGCGATTGGGCTCTGTCATTCAGAAGCTTATCACCATTCCTGCGGCTCTCCAGAAGGTCCGCAACCCAGTCCCTCGAGTCCCACACCCCGACTGGCTTCAACGGAGAATCAACATCAAGGATGACAAGTTGAAGCAGAAGAAGCTCACCGATCTCTTCAAGAAAAGTCCACTAGAAGACATCACCAACATCAATGGTGCTGGACTGGACGATGTGGAAGATTTTGGTAGCAAGCTCCTGAAGCCCAAGCAAGTCAACGCAGTCATTGCATCATCTCAGGCTGCCCCTACAACACAAAAACGCAAATCTCCTGAACCAGCCGAGAACCCCGATCCCATGTCTGCACTTCCTGAAGTCATGCCAAGTGCCTCGGAGAACTACGAAGCGTTCTTGATGTACCAGAAGAAGAAGTGGAAGCTGCAAAAACAGGCCAGAATCCGTCGACGACAATTGTTTGGAGATAGGCGAGGCCATGGGGTCAACAATCTCCAGCAAACATTCATGAAACAAGCCCACACTACCTATATGAACACCTGGCAGGTGTTGCACCTCAAAGCAACCGAGACTCCTGGTATTGTCATGGCCTATGTTTTGATTGATGCCAAGGTCCACACGCTCAAAGTCAACGTTCCTCGACAAGTCTTCCTCAACCTCAAGAGTAGGGATCTTCCTGATGTTGAAGTGGACGGCTGTGAAGTCGAACAAGTCAACTACACTCTACCCAACGGCCACCCTTCGAGTCATCTTTTCAAGTTGACTGTGTCTGAAGATATCTACTTTAACGAGAGTGAAAAGTTCTCTCTTCTCTTCAATCATCCCAGTGTTGAGGGAGTTTACGAGAAGCAAGTACCCCTTAACATCAGGGCTGTCTTGCGACTTGGAAACCAATGCACCATTGATGCAACGCAACATGCTGTGCTTGGAAAGGGTCTAGAACAAGGCTTCGACCTGGCAGGTCTCAAGCGACCAGCCAAAACACGGACATACCTCGAGACATCACCGTTGGCCTATATCTACATTTCTCACATCACAGCGGGTGAAAGACAGATCTTTGGTATCTTTTCTACCACCGGTGATCAAGCTCACGTGGTCATTTTGCAGAAGACCAAAGATTCTGGGCAAGATCTTCCAAATATCAGCAGAATGTACTCCGAGTTGCTCGCTAGACGATATGAGGAAGCGGCTGGTACGAATTGGCAGGACTGTTTCACCTACCAAGAGAAGCTACATATCAAGATTACGCAAGTGACTACTCGGCGCAAGGCTCATCTTGAAATCGGTGACGTCGTCAAGAAGATGCGCAAAGACGAGCCTCGACCACAGATGATGGTAATTCAATCCTCCCAGCGCAAGCTGCTCATTCACGACGTGCCTATTCTTGGAGAATTTCCAGTTCTTCCCTTGAAATACGATGTCGCAGATAGCTCGCTCCCTCCTCTGGGCTGGCAGTCTGTCATTGCCAAGCGTCTTGTTGGCCATTATCTTGGTCTCGGATCCTGGATTCTGCACCTTACAGCTCTAGCACGCTACGGTGATGTTCCTCTGTGCAATTTGGAGCGCGATGATCCTCGATTCTTGATCGATATTGCCTATGCACGACGTCTTCAAGCCAACGGAGTCGTGCTTTGGTGGTCTCCTGGTGCTCGTCCTGATCATGCTGGCTATGAAAAGGACGATCTTCTTGGACCCCTTGATACAGTCAAGATGCCAAATGTCAACAATCCAGGAACATTCTCATCTGTCTGCATCGATATCGATGTTCGAAATCTCGCCATCAACACCATCTTGACTTCATCTCTTATCAATGAGTTGGAGGGTGCTGACTCGGTCTCTTTCAACCCTGCCGCAGACGACTCTGAGACACTTGCTTCCGAGAACGCTTTCGCCAATGCTGGTGTTCTCGTGCTGCGAGAAATGGTCAAGGCATGGTGGACAGAAGCTTGCCGCGGAAGTACCATGGCTGATGTTCTGGTTCAACACCTGGTCCGCTGGGTTGAGAATCCTGACTCGTTCATGTATGACCGAGCCCTGCACTACTACGTGCAAATGATGTCTCGCAAGGCTTTCCAGCAGCTCATGGCTGATTTCCGTCGAGTGGGATCCCAAGTCATTTTCGCCAACGCCAACCGCCTCATTCTTCAAACCACCAAGGCCGAGGTTGGCAACGCGTATGCCTACAGCCAGTACATCATCAAGTCCATCAAGAGCAAGCCACTGTTCCACTTTATTGACTTGGAGATCAAGGAGTACTGGGACTACCTTGTTTGGTACGATGAGTTCAACTACGGAGGCAAAGCTTGTCAGGAGGTTATTGAGGCTGAGGAGCAGAACCTTGAGACTATCATGCATTGGCAGATGGCGACATTCTTACCTATCCGACTTCAGCCAACGTTCCAGGACTGGGTGATTGAGTTCATTCAGCTTATGCACCAACTCAAGAGGCCCCATAACGGTGACCCCGATGCCACGCCACGCCTAACGCAATTACCAAGTAAGGGTCTGGAAGACCATGAAGGCCAAATCATATTGGGCAAGGCTTTCGAGAAGCCTCTCAAGAAGGACATCATTGGCCTCCTCAACAAACAGAAACGTGAGCTGCTCCATCCAGAGCTTGCTCAGGACTATACATTCCCCGTTCTTCCAGGCTCCCACCTCAACCCGCGCAATCCCATCCTCGAGCTTGTCAAGTCACTCATGCAAGTTCTCTCACTTGACAAGAACATCACCCTCGAGGCTCGATTGCTTCGAAAAGAGCTTCTAGCCTTGTTTGAAGTGCGCGAGTTCTCCAAGGACAGCACCTTTACCAACCCGTCTGAAACTCTACGTCTCCCTCAGGTATCTTGCGATAGCTGTACCATGATGCGAGATCTAGATCTATGCAGGGATGAAGATTTGTTTGGCGAAGGCGCCGCCTGGAACTGTGGCTTCTGCGGCACCGAGTTTGACCGTGTTGCTATAGAAGAGCGACTATTGGGTATGGTGGAGAGCTGGGTCGTGGAATGGACGACGCAGGATCTCAAATGTGTCCGGTGCGGTGCACTAAGACTCAATGACTTTATGGAACACTGTACTTGCAGTGGAGAATGGAAAGAATTGGTTTCACGACAGGATGTGAACAAGAAGCTCGGAGTTATGAAGAGGGTGGCCAAGTTTTATGGGCTTAGAATGCTCAGTGATGTGGTTGAGGGATTGTATCAAGGCTTATAAACGGAGTCGAGCTGGTTGTGATAGAAGGATATGGTTGTAATAGAAGTATATGACTTGTAATGAAGATATTGTATCAGTCAACGAACTGAGTAGTTTAGAATAGAAGCAATCCAACTTGTAATATTGGACTACCTAAAGACTACACTGCACGTAATCATCTCTCGTGGCATTTCTATTCCTTTATAAGATTATGACATTGCCTAAAATTATGTTGTTCTTCCAGTATCGGGTCTCAATAGGAGAAGATTATACACATCTTCCAATGAGCTTTTCAAATCGGGGTAGGTATAATGCTTTATTATTACTATTCCTAGTTCTTCTTTTACCAGTATAATTGGAGAAGGTGACTGACTATCTTCGTTGAAAGCAATACTTACGTAGCCCAATCTACTTAGTATGATAGACTTTGGTGGGCAAAGAGACTTTACTTTCAAGCCCTCAACATCGATAAGGACACATCTTTTCACATTTTAGGGCAACTCATAGCTGCCTATCTTGAAGCTTTGGCTGAAAAGTTAGACCTTTCCGCATGACCGAAAAAGCTCCCTGTTGAGGGATCGTGGTCCAATCAATAGAATAGGTAGTGAGTTCAACAGACAAGAAGACTATTTTCCAATGTCTTCATGTCGTCACTGAGCAACTGTGGGCTTGCCAGTTGGATGTAGGTTCATTAGCACCTGCATGGATAGGGAAGTAGCCAGTTGGATGCATTTGGCGTATAAGCTCCTTCCTCCATTGATACTCAGACGACTGCCGTATATCTCTACCCAGATCTTCACTCTGCTCTTATTCTCTTTTCCATTCTACTCATCATCAACGTCTTCATACTAAGAGTATTATTCTAAAATTCGTATTAAACCAGAACTGATATCAAATCTGTCCAGTCACGATATTGTCAACAAGTCTGTTGCATTGCCCTGCGTTGCGTACTTCGGAAAGAATTCTCCCCCAACAAATCCAGCATGGAGTTATGCCCGCTTTTGAAAGCTTCTCCGTTCTATGAGCTCCCGGAGGGCTATTTTCGTTTGGTTACGCTATCTCCTTCAGGCTCATGGAACGATCCTCTTCATGCGGAGCTATTTGAAGTCAGACCTTTTGCACAGCATCGAGTCCCCCTCAAATACGTTGCCTTATCCTATACCTGGGGAAGCCGGTGCCGACTTCTTCCAAGACAAATTACTCTCGATGGGATCTCTCAAGGTATCACGGCCAACCTTGATCTTGCTTTGCGGACCCTACGATCGGAACAACTACACCCCATCACCCTTTGGGTCGATGCTTTATGCATCAACCAACAGGACGACAATGAGAAAAAGATTCAAATGAGTCTCATGCGCGAAATATTTCAACAGGCTTCTCATGTTCGAGCATATGTTGGCGATCCAACCGACAAAGAATTAAGATTTGACACACGCTTAAACCAGCTTGGCCTTTCGGACCCCTTCCAATTCTCAACATGTGAATATAAAGCCTTGCAAGAGGTTTTATCGGCCCTCACAGAGCTGGAAACGACAGAATGTACCGATATGTCAATTCATCAGCAGTGCCGTTGTATCTTCGCTCTGTTAACGGCGCTCTCCAATCCGCCCATATTCAACCAACTGAAAGACATGAGGTTGTTTAGGAAAGTCCGCGGGGGGGACATGGAAACCAAACAACGATATCTTTTCGAGTGGCTTCGCATGTTTGTCGTTGCCCCTTGGTGGGATCGTGTGTGGATTACCCAAGAGGCTGGCGTGGCTCGCGACCTTTCCCTAACTTATGGCAGAGTCACAATCTCGTTTGAAGTGTTGAAAGAGATGACCGAGATCCGCTCTTCGATATATGATCACTTTGCTGAAGAGAATGCCAAAGTTCTTAGGCTACTTGTCGCCAAAGTTGAATTCATTTCTGAACTGCAGAAACTGCACAAGTGCAAGACTGTTCTCGAAATGGAGGACTTGAGCTATTTTCAGAGGTCCCTGGGAAGCCCTCTTCTTTGGCTCCTGAGGACATTTCGTTACTGCCATGCCTCCGAACCGAGGGACAAGATCAATGTCCTGGGCCATCTCCTTGAGAAGCTCAATACAAACAAAGCCTGTCCTCCCTTGAAGGCGGACGAGAGTGTCTCGGTCGCCACTTTGTTCTCTCGTCTCGTTGTCCGTATCACTCAAGAGACGGGATTGTTCTGGTTAACATCTGCAGATCTAGGTCCCAAATCGACGGAAGGTCTTCCTTCGTGGGTACCAAACTGGGCTGATGGTTTCGGGAGCAGTCAAATAATGAGCCAGTCTTTCTGGGCGGTTCGTCTCTGCCACAATGTATCCGATATCGCGCTTGAAGTATATGAACCGAGACCGTCACCGGACCCTTTCTCGGAGCCCTCGGAAATGTCTATGACTCGAGTTTCCTGCACCCCCCATGCATTTTATCGCCCATTTCCCACAGATCCAGAAGGACGGCGCCCGATTAGAAGTCGGGGAGCTAGAGTCAAGAACCAGGTCTTTTCGGGGCCTGCCTCCGAAGCTGGCTGTGCTGGAACGGTGGCTAGAACGCAAATTTACCTAGACAAGGAAGATTACGAACAGCGTCGATTACAGTACATGTGGCACGAATCTGGGAGATATCCTCTTGCAAGGGTTCTCAAAGTTCCTTCACAGTGGTGTGCCACGATTAAGCACGTGTCAATGCCCATCGCCCCAAACCTCGTCAATCTGAGGGATATAATGGAGGAGTTGACAGTTGCCTATAATAGAGTCATTCCGGGCGGATGGTGGAAGAGCTTTCGCAGAGAAGACCTGGCCCGCGTACTATGCTTTGGAGCCCTCCTGGAGGGCGAAGATAGCGACGATGCTACTTCACTTTTGCCCGAGGATGACCCCGACTTGGCTCTCGTCTTTCAACTGCTTTCAGAATGCTCGAATGGAATATTCCTTCAGATGCCAGACAGTCTACGGGATGATTATCGACGAAAGGTGTTGGCAGACCTGAAAAAGACATGCTCGACATGTTGGTCAAATGTCGACTCCTGCTCAAACTGCTTGAGGGCATTTCAACGCAAACCAGAACTGAGACCAGAAGCTACATGTCTTTGGAGGGATATGAGGATCAGAAAGATGCATTCGACTGCTCTTGAAACAGCACCCGGCAACAGTATTATCTTGACGGACAAGGGGAGTTTGGCACTAGGGCCGCCTGGGGCCCAAGTTGGGGACGGCATATCAATCATCAGCGGCGGATTGTGTCCTTATATACTGCGTCAAGACGACAAACTATCCAAGTTGGGGCATGTCGCTTACAAGCTTGTTGGAGATTGTTACCTCTATCCGACCCCATCATGGGACCGTACGAAACTGAAAACAGTGGCTTTGGTGTAAAGACAGACTGGGTCTTGGCTTGGGCACTTGGATTGTGCCTTCTGTTTTGTTCAGAGATTGTTTTGTTTTTATTGGTTTTGTTAGGGTTTCCAGAAGAAATTAAAAGAATTGTCATTCCATCGGTCATTGCAGCATCTTTAATACCTGCTACCAAGTTGTATTCGCTCAATATCATACTAGGTATGACACACTCGTAAGTTCAAAAACTCTCGCATTCAGATAATGATGGGTAGAAGATTGGACCTTGATGATTCTACAATGTCAGAAATAGCCATGTAATTAATTGGTCAAAGTGTCATATGATCTAGCTGAAAGAAAGAGGTCCTATTGAACGGGAGGGGTTGAGAAGACAATTGGGGGCCGAAAGTCCTTGGTGCTCAAGACATGTCAACAAGAACATCAGTTTCAGTATAAAATAAGGGTAATGCTATGTCATTACTTACCTAGGTACCTTTTAATGTATTATTCGTATTTGTCTTTAGGCTAAAAATACCTTCTTACGCGTTCTGTTGTGTCTTCTGCATCGAGTCCTGCCATGCCATGCAAGTCAGCCTTACCTAAAGTGATTCCTTCCATCCTTCAATGAGGGAAGTGGTTCGCCCAGCCAGAGGCCGCCGGGTTTCTCAAGGCAACCACGGTCGGTTGATAATTGACACTTGACCAAGAAAGGCCCCAGTCGCAGATTATTTGCATTTTCCTCCTCCATTCCTTATCTGACCCTAAAATTCCATTGTTTGGTTTTACTCAATTGCCCGCCTCACAAACAAAGCCATTGTGTATACAATGAACAACCTCAGGCGCAAGGACCGCCGCGGGGCCGTTCAATTCAACGGTCACGGACTCGGCCCCACAGCCCGGCATCAGACCGTCCAAGCAATTTCAACGCCTCCGACAACGCCGGCCTTGGTTGGTTTTCCGGTGCCAAAGAATACCGCCTCATTTGATTTTTTGTCTTTTGATTTCTGCCAACCACTTCAATCAATTCAATCTGATTTCAACATTGACTGTTATCGTTCTGCATCACCCGCCAAGCTGGATCTGAGCTTCGAGCCATGTACCAACTGGCCTGATGGATCCGATATGCGAGAGATGAGTACAATTTCGAGTATCAGTGCCGATACGTTTTCTTCTACTGGTTCTATGTTTTCCTCAGTCTCAACTGAAGTCGGCGATGCATTGACCGTTCGGAACGGCCGAGGCCAGTCAAGAGGTCCGAGTCCATTAAGTCGAGGTGGGCCAACTAACACCAACACCATTGACAATTCGTCGCCTTCTTTCGTCTGTCTCGCCCCTCAATGCCAGAAAGCATTTTCGTCTGACAAAGATCTCAATTTGCACGTCAAATCTTGTCATACATATTTATGCAACTGGGCTGGCTGCGATCAACCGAGTTTCTCAACCAGGGATGGTCTCATCTATCATGTCAAAGTTGAGCATCTCGTTATTTGTCCATCACCTGGTTGCACAGAGACTTCATTCCAAAGCATTCGTATCCTTCAGTCCCACATTACCATGGCTCATCCTGAGAGTGGTAAAGATGATGCAAAAGAATGGGAGCTTCCAGCAAAGGTCAATACTGACACTGATACTGCTAACAAGTCACCCCCAACCAAAACGCCCATCAAGACCATCATGTCTCGCAAGAGAAAGGATAGGGAAGAAATGTCTGTTAATCTGCTCAAGACAAAACATCAATGCCAGGACCGACTCCACAATGTTGTTGAGAAGCGGGCGAGAAAGAATGCTGGTAAGCAAATTATGTCTTTCTTCCCCTGCTACCTCACATGCTGATCGTTCAAGGTACTCCACGAAGTGCAGAGAGTCCAACAGACCTTGTTCGAGGACGAGCTTCACGACGTATCGAGACAACAAGCTTTCCGCTGGTTTTTGAGCATGCCATTCTCCCATTTCTATCACAATATCTACCCATCTGGGTCGGGCCCCGCCATGTAGTGACCGTCACCCGAGGTCGATCACCACAGATGAGGCGAATCTGCATCATGGCTCCCAAAGCAATCTCTCGCGCTCTCAAGATCACCATTGCTAGTCACGTTCAAGACCTCATCCCAGCCAACTTTTCCAAACTTGTCACTTTTGTCTTTGCCCAAGGCGAGATCAATCGAACTGTAACCTGGGCTCGCGGCCTGGGTAAAGACCACAAAGACGATATCTGCGCTGCTAGAAACCCCTTTTTCTTCAGCGATCCTTGCATGGGTGACAGCATTGGTGTTACAGGAAATGGGACATTCGAGGATAGCACTGCTACCCTTGGCCCTTGTATCACTGTTGGCGGTGGGAGTTATTGGTTGGGCAACTTTCACCCTTTTGAGGATGCCTATCAACAGCTCGGTCAAGTGCAAGTCGAGCATCCATCTTATCAGGATCGCAAGCGGTGCATAGATGAGGGACACGATGCCATGGCCCAGGAGACAAATTTTCGGCTTGGTAAACTCGAAGTGACATCAGGGCTCAATCTCAAAACGACAAGAATCTCGCATGCTCATTATTGGGATGACTATGACCTGGACAAGCCCCTTGTCGTAACAGACTGGGCTCTCATAGGTTCTCGCGCTTCGCAGGCCAACATCCTTCGCAGATTCCCTTCGGAAACTCAGCCACCAACCCAAGAGCCCATCGTGACAACTACAACTGCCATTGTACCGGGTGCCGATGTTCTGTCTAGCGGTCGAACATCTGGGTATCAGCGAGGTCAGATTTGCGAAGTTCCCGCGTATGTCTCTGGGGCCGAAAACCAAACCTCCAAGGACACGAGAGAATGGTTTATCGAGGAGCCATGGCCGCAAGATGACGAGGATGCCTGGATTCGTGGAGGCATTGGTGTCAACGGCGATAGCGGTGCAGGTGTCGTGGACACTAACACACACGGTCTCATCGGCCAGGTCTGGGGTCGCAATAACTACTGGGGCCCTGGACAACGTGTCACTTACTTCACTCCCATTGAAGACATATTTGACGACATTCAGGAGAAGTGTGGGCAGCAGTCACGTCCTCAGCTTCCACAGCATCGTGATGAAGCAAACTGCATCCCCCTGCATCCATCATGTCGCCAATGCTTCGATCTACGGGCATACCTCAACAGCAGCAGGAGGAGCTCGCGCATGTCACTTCAAAGCATGATAATGGGAACGGGTGACGGCGACCAGGACCTTACCTCTATTGAGGCTGTTTCCGAGCTAGCTACACCAAAGGACTACCATCGCCATTCAGGCATAGAAGAGACTCTCGCTTCTCTGAGCGGCATCGTCTCTCCAGCTGGGCAGGGTCATTATCCCGGAACCCCTATGATAGCCGACATGAAAAGCCCATATGCTACTGAGCTGGACCTCGGAGATTTATATGGGCCAGAAGCTACTGCACCCACACAAGCTCGCAAGAGGAGAACATCTGGTCTGGCCGTTGGGCCGGGCTTGGAAAGATACAAGAGGCTGAGAAATGATGGTTGAGATCAGCCAGCAAAACCTCCTCGTGCCATCTTCTTGGCTCGTGCATCACGTCTGTTGTGATTCGCCCGAGATCCCTTGTTGGACTCTTTGTTCTTCCTGGCCGTTTCCGTCTCCTTCTCGCCTGTTGGTCCCGCGACATTGCCTCCTCTTCCGCGACCTCGGCCTCGGCCTCGTCCACGGCCACCGCCTCTGCCACCTCTGGATGCTCCATTATCAGCATCACTTCCTTCTTCTCCCGAACCAGCTGGAGAGGCTCGCCAAGACGTGCGCTCTAACTGCGCTTGTTGCCCACTAAAGGCATACTTTGCCTCTAGTCGCCGCTTCTGCTGAGGATTTCTTACTAGCATGAGCGCCCATCCTTCGATGGCCTCGTCAGTCATGCTAGTGTCCTCTCTCAGCTTGGCCCGGCGGCTACCACGTCTTGTAGCAGCATCACGGTCAAATAGCTTGGAGTCCATTTGGTAGGCACGGAACAGTGCCTCCTCATTACCATCACTCGCCGCATCAGCTTCCTGGTTAGATGCATCGACGGTACCACCCACGTCGTCAGCGTCATAGGTATCATCACGTTCATCATCGTCAGAATCAAATGCCGCCAGGGCAGAAAGGATGGCCGATTTGTTGGGAGCGTTTGCTTTATCCTCCAGCATCTCGTCAGCGTTCTTGCCTGGTTTCTTACCAAATGAAACCTTTGATACATCCATGGCAAGACGGTCGAAATCATCGTCGTCAAAGACATTATGTCGTGTAGGAATTTGAGGCGGAGTAGGTCGCGGTGCAAGATCTATGTGTCTCGCTTCTGGATGTGAAGCCCTTGTAATGGTTAGTTGAGAATCAGCCTGAGAGGGAAGTAAAACATACAATGACTCGCTGCGGTCGGCGCTGGCCAAGTGAGGCGGCAAAGTCTCACTTAGCAGATTCGCAACGACCTGCTCCACGTCCTCTCCATACTCATTAAGGCATTTGGACACGAAACCAGATCCTAAATCGGGAAACAAATCCTGTACTTGTGTAATCTGGCTCATGCGGTGAACGTGCATATCGGCATCCACATCTTGCTGTGTCTCCTTGCCTTTGCCTTTGTCCACCTTTCTTCTCACCAATCGTTTGGGACGGACCATGGCACCCTTTCTATAACCCTCAAGGGCCGTGATTCGTTTCTTGAAATTGTCCGTTGCTGCAGTAGAATCCTCAGCTCGTCGTAGTAGTATCTTCAACAGGGGAGTGTTGGTGATGAGTTCGGGAACAAGGGAGTCGTTGACGTTAAGAGGGCCAGCCTTGTGGGCATCAGCCGCTTCCTTGAGGGCATAGAGCTGATCGCTCAGCATTGACCACTTGGCTGGTTCGGCGTCTATTAAGCCAACTAGGCATAGATATGTTGTCGTCAAGATGACCTTGCGCAGAGGCGGGTTCATTACGCGGAAGCACACAATAAGACCATCGAGGAAATCAGAGCCTGCGAGGAATAAAGTGCAGGCGTCTGGTGAGGTATGTAAAAGATAGTTCAACCGTATGAGACGAGCTTCAACGATGTTCAAATCACCCTTTATACCAGCCTCGAGCTGTGGGATGAGCTGCTTCTTGAGTCCAGTGAGTCCACTCTCAATCTGAGCAGCATGCTGTCGAAACAGCTGTGCGATAAGAGGACCTGTGGCTTTCCTAGGAAATATCCTCGCGATATTTGCCAGAAATGCATAGTCAAAGAGCTGTGGAGGCGGAGATACAGAGAGAACTTTTGATGTAAGCTGGAATACGGCCTTTGGCAGCGTTGTCGAATGAGATTCGAGGATTGTGAAGCCTGCCTCTGCTGTCTCCTCTGCAAAAGAGACTAGAAACGTTGCGATGGAGTCGTCGTGCGATAGAGCACTCTTGAGGTCCTTTTCGGGGAGGGAAGAAAGGGCGCGGCAGATGGATGTCCAGGCTTGAAGGAGGGAGTTCCATTCGCTGGGGGAGAGATGTTGTCGCCATGATGACTGGGGGAAGGGTGCGAGGGGTGGTAAAGAAGCCATGGTTTGGTTTTGTGTCCTCTTTTTGTGTGTAGAAAGTGAGTGAGTGTGTTTTTTTGAATGGTGAGAGATGAGTCGTTCTTATAAACAGTCGCTCATGAAGTTCAAAAGTGAGTAAGTAGATTGCATCGCCGGATGATTCATCAGAAAGTGGATTCTCACTGCTGCGGTACAAGCTGATGAAGTCGACCTGGAGGAGGTACAAAGGTACTGGACGGATAGATCTAGCCAATCAATACCTCAGATCTTGTAGGCGCTTGTATGGTTTTGGATTAGTGCATGAGTAATCTGGTCCAATAATAGCTCGTCTAGATTGGATCTCACTCACTTACTGCAAGTTTTATTTTACTTTATCTTATTCACTTCTATATCAATATTGAGCACGTACAGCTTCCTCTTCCACAACATTCCAACTTATTAGATATGTGTCCGCACAGTGTGGCATGAAAGTGATACTCGAGCTTTGTGGATTAGCGGAATCTGATGACTAATGAATAACTATGGTTATGATAAAATACCTCTAACACAATCTATTTTACAGAAATACCAACACTTCAGGCTATTGGGACCTACAGCATAAGTTTGTTAAAGCTGAAAGGAGATAGGTGAAGGTATGAGCTTATATGAACAATATAATAATGAATATAAATATGATAATTAGGACGGATGTCTGTTTACAATTTTGGGTGATATAGTACCTTATAGTTCTAAATCCATCGTTTCCAACTCATTGATAATCTTTTAGCTTATTTGCTTTCATCCCCGAAGACTGTTTTAAATCCATCGTTTCCAACTCATTGAGAAGCATTCTGACTCGTTCGTTGTCATCCCCGAAGACTGCTCTAAGTCCACTATGTGCATCCAAATAAAATTCCTTAGCCAGCTCTGGCTTATTTATATTTCGGTAGAAATGGCCGAGGTTTTCGAGAGTGTCTAATGTAGGCACGTACGATTTGAAAGTGGTTGATCCCAAAGCCTTTTCGTACCCTTGGAATGCTCGCTTATACATCGCTTCTGCTTCGTCCAGTCGGCCTTGGTTTTGATAGACAATCCCTAGATTGTTGACTGTTTGGAGTGTTGATGTATGGTCGGGTCCTAATGCCTTCTCGTACCCTTGCAATGCTCGCTTATATATCGCTTCTGCTTCATCCAGTCGGCCTTGGTTTTGATAGACAATCCCTAGATTGTTGACTGTTTTGAGTGTTGATATATGGTCAGGTCCTAATGCCTTCTCGCTCCCTTGCAATGCTCGCTTATATATCGCTTCTGCTTCATCCAGTCGGCCTTGATCGTCATAGAGGGATCCTAGATTGTGGACTGCATCAAGTGTTGATATATGGTCGGGTCCTAATGTCTTCTCATACCCTTGCAATGCTCGTTTATACATCGCTTCTGATTCGTCCGGTCGGCCTTGATCGTCATAGAGGTTTCCTAGATTATTGACTGTATTAAGTGTTGATATATGGTCGGGTCCTAATGCCTTCTCGTGTCCTTGCAATGCTCGCTTATACATCACTTCTGCTTTGTCAAGTCGGCCTTGATTGGCATAGAGGTATCCAAAAGTGAAATTAATCCATGGATCAAAATCGAGTATTTCTGTGCCTTCAGTTCCTGTGTCTTCAGCCATTATCTCGAAACATCGATCAGCGTGTTGCAACAGCCGTTGTTGTATCGGCCAACTTTCCTTATCTTTTGTGCTAGGTACGAGCGACACCACACATATGGCAGCAAGTTGCACCATGTCTGTATCAGTCTGTTCATGCAAAGCACCAATCATCCATGCATGCACGCATCCGTGTACGCTGTAACCGGGCGATCCCACTTCACTCTTTGGGATGACGGTATTTGCGTCCACTAGTCCATGGTCGCACAATAGCCTTATACTTTCCATGAAAGTAAGTTTGTCTGTAAGGGCTTGTAGCCATGGTGGTGCCCTTGAACCGGCACCACACAGCAGCTCATACCACAAGTCATTATGGTCGAAGTAAGCCCAAAGCTTGAGAAGCATAGCAGAAGACTTGTTCAGTTTCTCTACATTCTGAAATGAGATGTTCCATGTTGAGTACATAGCACGGTCTTCGTATGATGAGACCTGTGGGCTGGATTTCAGGAGTCTGCGCCATGATTTTTGGTAGAGTTCAAGGTACTCCGCGCATGACATAGCAACTTGATGTAGATAAGCGCCAGCAGTGGCAAGGGCAAGTGGAAGACCATCGAGCTCTCGAGCAAGGCGAACAGCAGCGGGATCTATGAAGCGTTAACTTTACAATACATTATTTGACTGTTGGTGTTCATTACCTTCTTCGAGTCCTTTGCGACGAGAGGTAGACTCCAAAATGTTGAGGCTATCCTCGATGCGTTCGAGTTTACCTAGTCGAAGAGTGTGACCAAGTTCTACAGTGGATGACCGCGTCGTGATCATAATCGCACCGTGATAAGCCTCGGGGAAGAATGGGCGAATATCGTACTCTTTCGAGACGATGGTATCATTTTGCTGAGAATTACGCCTGACAGTTTTGCCGTCTAAGGAAGGGTCATCATAGTTGTCGAAGATGATGAGCCACTGATTGTTGTTACGTTCGCTCAGCCATCGCCTAACAGCTTTGACTATCTCATCCATATTACCGTTGGCAACGGCACTTTCAAGATAGGCAAAAGGGGAAGGCTCGCGGAGTATTCGGTCTGCTGCTCTCATGAAGCTCTGTTTCAGCGTCTCCTCGTCAGTCGCATTCATCCAGAATACCGCAGAGAAAGATTTGTGATTTTGCTTTGCAAAAGCAACAGCCAGTTGTGTTTTGCCCATACCCCCGAGGCCGTGAATGACCACTGTGCGACGATCATGGGATGCTATTAGGATTTCCTGCAGTCGAGCAAGTTCCTCTTGTCTTGCAAAAAAGTCATTGACTCCGTTGACCGCTGATAGACTGAACCCAAGAGAGAACTGTATTCCATTTCCTCGTGCTATCGTATGCATGAATTAACATTGGACATATAAGCTACACAAATTCATGAGAGTCACACACCGTTATCAGCTCTAGATTCTGCCTCCAAACGAGATTGAATAGCACCTTCCGCATCATTCATCATGATTTGCAAGTGCTCTGAGACGGTAACATAGCCAACATCCTGCTTTGAGAGGAACTTGACCATGTTTCTATGGTCTTCATGGATGGCGATTGGTTCTGCATCCGCTTGTCCCGGCACAACCGCTGATGCTTTAGGCACAACCTTACTTGTCTCAGTAACCCAGGTCTCCAGCAAAGGCAAGGAAGGGTATGTACTAACCAGGATTCGTTTTCCTAGAGCCATCTGTGTCTCGTACTCCTCGTAAGCAAACTTTGTCACGAAATCATTACTGATGGGGCCGTATTGTCCCAGCTGTTGCAGGAGCCATTCAGAGTCTCTTTCCAGATGCTTGAAGAGGCGATCATCGGTTGCTACGAAGACAGAGGCAGCGTTGGCGAGAACGTGACCTAGCCCAACACCATTCCCTCCCTGGTGAGGAGTGCCCATGAACAGAATGCCGTATGTCGAAAGCTTGATGGATCGCTGCTCGAGAAGTGCACCTTGGCGGGCAGCATCTGAGTGAATAAGTGCCTGCCACCATCAGTCAGAATTTTGATACTCAAGGAACTTGTATGTCACCTACACTCTTTACAACTATACCTCCAAGACTATGTGCTATGAAGATGATCGGTCGTTGGGAGGACTACAAATCCGTTAGTGTGCTATTACCAAAAGTAAGTATGATACGGCCCCTCACGTTGGTCAACTTCCGTTTCCTAGTTAGATCAGATACTAAAGCCCGTGCATGATCATATAGGAATAAGCTGCTTGTGCCGGAAGCAGCATGTGTATTCGCGTCATAGCCCCAGCAAAGGATGCGGGCTCTGGGGGCATCGTCGGGGAGGAGATCTCGAAGCCAGTGAGTGCCATTTTTGGCGGTCCAAGTCTTCTCTCGATGACCATTCAGGCCATGAATAGCAACGATGCTGTAAGATTGTTGGTTAGATACCACGCAACATACATAGTCATGGTAAAGACAACACTGACTCAACGATGGGATCTGTTCCTTCTGACAGAACATCCAATCCTTGTGGATGCAGTTGCGGTTCAGCTGGGGAAGGTGTTGCTGAAGGCGTCCCTTGCGTGGATACTTTAGTGGGTCGAAGACGTTGCTTCAAGCGATCTAGGCGGCGATTCATCCTGAAGGAAAGTGGGTGACAATAGATATCCGTATATACAGACAGACAGAGTAGCAATGGATGTCTAAAGTGTCCTAGGATGCTGAGCGGTGGAGTTAGGAGGATGCCTGATTTAGGTAGTTACCCCTCAATTAAATCTCCTTCAGCCCCCGGATGCTTTGCATGATACCATCTTGGGGTCACTTAACTTGATGACTTCCTTCTGGTAACAAGTTGGCTGGTAATGTAGGTACTCTGAGATGGTCGCTACAAAGAGCAGGCTCGAAAGCACCCGGGGTCTCAAGAGGATAAGATACGCAAGGGTCATGCGGACGAAACATTGACCGGAGTCCGATAGTTATGTATTGTATGTATGTAAGAAGTGCATTGCCTTGAGCCTGAAACGTGGCAAACCACATATGGCACCACGATTATCAAGAATTCAGCCAACTGAGCTTCAGCGAGCCATCATAGACAAGTTAGAAGGTAAGGAAGACATCACACACAAGAGATGGCTCGCTCCATAGGCTGGCCTGGAGACATGACAGACAATATGTGGCTGGCCTCGCAGCTCGAGATCCCTGTATAAGTTAACAAGAATTATAGACAGAGATTATATATAGAAATTATATACTAGAAAGCACTTACCCTAAACCAAATAAAGACTTTATAATTTCAAAGAGAAAGTTGCAAGTACTCAATACTGTATTCTTGTATAAATAAAGTCTTCCAAGTTCAACATATATATCGTCACTCGTAATTAGGCTTACTAAATCAAACATCAGCCTAGCCTCGTCTAGTCTTGTCTTGTGAAGATGTTCTTAACTGTCTAGATCCTATGCATCCAAGTATCATCAATGATCATACACAACGCCAATTAATGCAATCTCCTGAATCATCCAACGCCTTCCACACATTCCTGGCTCTTATTCTTCTTCTCCATCATATATAACAGGTTTGTAAGAAAAATACAACAGGGCTCATTGGTTTAAAAGTCCCACAGTGTACACTCTCGAGGAGGTGGTAGCTCAGGCATCAGACCTCCCTCAAAGTTGCCCGTCTGTGCAAATACCATCCATTGAGCCTTGGACTTAGCATCGTACTTCTCAGGAGGCAACTCTGTATCCGCCGAGTATCCTGGAGGGCCATCTGGAAACCAGATCCGCCGCCATGTCCCGTCAAAGCCTCGGATTCCGGGCTTGCCCTCTTTGTACATGACTGGTTTGCCCTTAAACATGGAGAGTTGACCATCCATACCCTTTGAGCTGTAGCTTTCAACTGGCGGGTGTTGTCTACTGCTGTTAGGTGGGTACGGGCCCGCCGAAGCTGCTGATGCTGGTGTTGTCGCAGCTGGCTTCTGAGGTTGTGCCGCAGCAAAAGGGTTCGCAGCGGCTGGTGTAGGGTTCGAAGGTTGACCGAAAGGATTTGCGGCTTTCGGCTGTGAAGGTTGGCCAAACACATTGTTAGCCGGCTGTTGGTTGTTTTGCGAAGAGAAGCCATTTGACTGAGGCTGTGAGGGTTGACCGAAGGGATTGTTCGCGGGTTGGCTTGGAGCCGCATTAGGGGCACCGAATGGGTTTGCTGCAGCCGGTGCTTGAACATTTGATGGCTGCCCAAAAGGCGACTTTGCCTGAGCAGGCTGTGAAGGCTGCCCAAACGGATTTGCTGCGGCATTGCTCTGATTATTATTGTTGGAACCAAATGGATTAGCAGTCTGGTTATTCGTTGCACCACCACTGGGAGCACCAAATGGGCTCGCTCCAGGTGCATTGTTATTTGAAACGGCTCCGAAAGGACTAGAGTTACTATTCGTTCCACTCGGTGCTCCAAAGGGGTTCGGTTTCTGGCCAAGCTGACTGGCCTGACCAAAGGCACTGCCTTGAGGATTTGGCTGTGATGGTTGACCAAAAACATTTCCTTGTGCACTGGGTTGCGAAGGTTGCCCAAAAGCTGGTGCGCCAAATGGACTGGGCTTCGCGCCCAGTGCTGAAGGCTGCCCAAAAGCAGAACCTGGCTGTGAAGGCTGACCGAACGCCGAGGGCTGTGATGGTTTTCCAAAAGCTGAGGGGGTCTGCCCCAGCTGCGATGGCTGCCCAAACGCTGAAGGTTGTGAGGACGGTTGAGAGGGCTGACCGAAAACCGAGCCCCCTTGCGATGGCTGCGAAGGTTGACCGAAAGATGGCGCTCCAAACGCGCTTGGTTTCGCGCCAAGTGTTGAAGGCTGGCCAAAGGCACTTCCACCTGTCGATGCGCCAGCCCCAAAAGGATTCGAGGTGTTGTTGTTGGAACCGAAAGGGTTGGACTGGGCTCCAGTATCGGCGATTGTCGATTTCGGTCGCTTTCCGACGAGAAACTCTCCAAAGGGAGCTCCGTGTGTTCCTTGTTTGCAAATGTCGTGTCGATTCGGATGATTGTTCTCGGCGCCTACCATGAAATCGATCGCTCCTTTTACGTCGCGCAGAGCAGTTTGCATCTGCTGTTGCGCTTGGGTATACAGTTCTTGAGCCTCGTTAAGCTAAAATCGCAAACAGGGTCAGCTTGGGTGGCCACTAAAAGGCGGATCAATTATGTGCTCACAGCTTGTTGCTCATTTCCCGACGCCTTGCCCATCATAAAATGCAGCCGCAGCTCTTCGAAACTCTGCTCTCGCGGGTAACCGCCAAAGAGCTGTCCGGGAGCATCTCGGCCTGGCGCATATGCTGAGAGTATCCATTGTGGCACCTCGTTCGTCAAATCCTTCTCGATAGCGTCGGCGGTGATGCTGTATTTTTCTGCAAAGTTGTTAATTCGTGTCCTGTCGTGTCTGTCAAGATCTGTCGCGGTTCGTACCAGCTGGGTTCTGGTTACTCCCTCCTCCCAAAGCACCAAAGCGGTTCGAGGGTTGATTTCGATTGTTTGGAGTTGGATGTTCGAATCGGCAACTATCTGAAGGCAAGTCAGCAGTTAGCAGAAAAGTGCGAGGACGTAAAAACATACTGCCGAATTTGCAGTTTCCCTGCTGGAAGAATTTACACAAAGTCATCTTGGACGATGGTGGAATGTGCAAGTTAAATTATGTAGAATTATTGAAACAGTAGGTCGGTCGGTAGGTAACTTTGGCGCCAGGAGTCAAAGTCGCCAAGGCAGGTTCCAAGCTACCTCATGACGAGGAACAGCGGCGAGACAATTATATGTGCGGAAGCTGGTGGGAATGTTTGCGCATACAATGGTCGAGTTGAAGAATGAAAAGAAGAAAAGAAAGCTTAGATAGAGAGAACCTTCAGCCTTTGCCCAGCCTCGTTGGGCCCGCCCATCGGGTTTTTGCGAACACGGTAAGGAATGCGTCGGTAGGTTTATTTATTTTTAGTGGGTCGTTATGCGCTGGAGCACTGAATCACTCAGGCTGTTGTTAGGTCTCGACCAATTACTCCGGAGTAGCCTACAATTAAGTAAAAAGGATCCAATTCCTTCAACCCATTCTCTTAACTTTCAACTCCAATTGTTCTCTATCCTCGACTCTTCTATCATCCTTTGTTCTCTGTTCGGCTTAAAACGCCTACATCTCACTCACGATGCCTCTCTATAAGGCGTGGCCAATTATTTGAGTTGACAGTATAGCTATCCAACTGAGCATAATAAAATGAAAATAATTTTTAATTTTTAATTTTGTTATCTCATTCTTATTTCATACTGAATATTCAGATGCTCGTCCAGTCATAAGCCTTGTGCTCTGTTTATCCTCCGCTTGATCCAAAACTCTCTCCCGCCATATAAAGTACAATCATGTCATAATTCTTCTCCTTTTATTATGCTTTGACATGCTCAGCCTTGCGAAACTCAATCATGGGTCCATTCTTAGCACTGGTAAATGTATCAACCAGCTGCATCTCGCCTGGTCGGTGTCGACCCCATTCATTCTTGGGGTTACCCTCAGCGGGATCCACGATACCGATAGCCTTGCGCATATCATACAGATACATTGTACGAGCAAGTGTGTTTGTCATCTCAACATACGCAAGACCCTTGCCGATGCAACCTCGAGGTCCGATACTGAAGGGGCAGAAGGCGCTGGCTGCCAGAGCCACCTCATCCTCGGTTGTCTTTACTCCAGTGAGAGGGTTGAGAGCACCAGCGAGCCATCGCTCGGGAACGTACTCGTACGGTGAGGGGTAGTAGGACTCGTTGTGGTGGATGGTGTAATGGGGAACGCCGATGACAGTGCCTTCGGGGATGGCACGGCCTTCGATGGTGATGCCGCCCGAGAGAACCTCACGGGGAAGAACACCGCCGACAGAGGGGGACATACGCATGGCCTCGTCGATACAGGCGCGGAGGTAGGTGCAAGATGCTAGAGTGGCGCCCTGGCAGATCTCCTCAACATCGCTGAACTTGCTTCGGATTTCTTCAGTGACTCGCTCAAGAGCGCGTGGGCATCGGACGAGGTAGAAGAGGGTGGCAGCCATGGCGGTAGAGGTAGTATCAGATCCAGCAATGATGCTATCCAAACTGTCAGTTGCTGTCTTGGTTCGCTTTCACACTGTCACTTACAGAAGATTGGACTCGGACCAGAGCTCGGGAGTGCTGAAGCCCTGGCCAGTTTCGGGGTCGCGGGCCTTGAGGAGGTAGTAGAAGAAGTCACGACGATCTGTCTCCTCGCCAAGCTTGGTTCGCTCTCCAAGCTGACCCTTGCTGTAGCCCATATAGCGAGCACGGCCAGCAGCGAGACCAGGGAAGAGGATCTTGTCCAAGTTGAGCTTATTGACGATGGGCATAGTTCCACACTATGAGAGTCAGCTTCAAATTCCCACATCTGAAAGAGAGTATAACTCACGAGAAGGTGGCGCGTTGTAGCAGCTTCGACAAGCTCCAGAGCAAAGCGGTTGGTTGGGCTCTCAAGCATGTGGAAAGCCTTGCCAAAGCACAAATCACCCAGAATATCCATAGCAAGGTAATTGCACCAGTCGCTCATCTTACGAGGCTGAGTCCAACCTTTGGTCTCTTCAGAAGCGCCATCCATCATACCAATCTGCTCGCAGAAAGCACGGATATTCCCCAGAATATACCGCTGCATCTCCTTCATAGCGCTCTCAGAAAAGGCCTGAGACATGACACGGCGCTTGCGGGCATGAACCTCCTTGTCACGGGTGTTGTGCGTGTTGGCAGTAGGGTGGACAAAGGCATTGTAGAACTCTGCCTTTCGAACATTGGTGCGGAAGCCGTAGATCTCCTTGAGGGCCTTGTTGGAGTTGAAGCAGAGCGAGTTGGGGCCGAAGCGGACGACGGGGCCGTATTTTTGGTGCATGCGCCAGAACTCAAGTTGTCTGTCGCCCTTCCAGGCGTGGTAGAGCTGGTATCCGTCTGTGAGCTTGGCGAGGAATGGGCCTGGGTATTTTGCTAGAGGGTGGAAGAAGACTTGGTACACGACGATTGCAAAGCCCTGTATAGATAAGTATGAGTCTTCGAGTGGTGAAGAAGCTGCAGATAGGGTGTTGACTTACATAGAGTACTAGACCTCCCACCAACAACCCCAAGTATACCAACAAGTGTTCTTGGTTGAACGTCATCTTGTCTGTCTCATGCACACACAGATAGAGTCACTGAAAGATGTGAGAGAGAATAAGAGGAAGACAATAGATCAAGAGGGACGGAAGCCCCGGAGAGTTATATAGGTCTTATCAAGAAACAAAGCAGTCTCCAACTGCAACCTCATGACCACCCTCTTTTCCATCTAGCCCATCCATCATACTCTACCGCCCAGTTTCCATGCTTCGCTGGGGGTGACGGACGCTCTTGGTCGGCTGGCGGCGGCACACAAAGCTTGTCAATAATCACAACGTTGGAGGTGGAGGGTGTAGTCTCCAAGCGGCTAAGTTCGGTCGGGATTGGAAATGACGGAACTGTACTGGATTGGACGCGGAGAATTGTGAGATACACAGATTGTGGGGGAGGTTTAGTGAGTGTGGGGTTGGATTTGGGGAATTATGACCTCAATGTTGATACTTACAACTAAATACGAGGTTGTTATTCAAGGCCATTGACTTGGGATGTTCTCTCTCATGTTGACGGCTGCTTTGCAATGATAGTTGTCCGTCTTGATAGTGTCAAGAAAACAGTATAAATGACCTTTGCCCACCCTCGTAGTTAACTGTCAAAGTACTAAATATAATGACAACGCCGTTGGCTTACGACAATACCAAAGACGTTGGTTGCTCTTAGTTCAGCCTTCTCAACTCCAAAGGTCATCTGACATTTCTGACTTTCCTCTTAAAGCACAGTCAGACGCCAATCGCTCCCCAGTCAAGCCATGTACCAGGTTGAACAATATAACATGTACAATATCAACCACTCATTCATTCTCCATTCCCTCGGTTACTTCTCCAACTCGGCACTTACAAAGGCCAAGCGGCCCTAGTCCGTCTCTGCGGAATCACACGCTACTTCTTGTTTTTTTCTTGGTAATAACAAGCTCAGTAGTGGATGCGTGTCCGATGATGACCGCGGCGTTGTGGATATTCGGCGGCCCGAGTGTGGGCACGGATATTTTAATATCGGAGTGGGCACGGAAATCTGCAATCTAGGTTGTAAAGCTTGACAACCGTTCTTGAATGAATACGATAGGGTTTCTATGTAACTTGATGGTCAGATGCTGTCATGCTGACCGATCGATTTTATGCCAAGCTGGGTCAAAGCCATGTCATGTTCATTGCGACTCTGTGGTTTTGGGTGTTGACGAGCCGTTACATCGTCGTTAGTAGAGGAATCCTTCCTAGGTACTAACCTAAGTACAGATATCCAAGGGCAGCAAACATCCCCAAGAACAATATCAAACTAAAATGCCACGCATTGACGCCGGAAACAGTCCATGTGATTTAATCTACTGCCTGAGTTAGTTAACAGTCTACGAACCCTACAGGTATCTTGTATTTGCACACCATATTACAGTCAACTTCAATTACCCTACAGCAATCAGCGAGAAATTCACACCTCTATGAAAAAATCATATATTGACAACGCCTTTAAAATAATATCAAACACTCTACCTACTTATAACAAAATTATACTGTACGCTATCATCAACTCGTAGACTTCGCTAACGTACATTAACAATTACCCATACATTCTCGACTGTAAATCTCCTCCTCCATTTATTACCAACAGCATATATAGCTTTGACAATACACCAGGCAATCCAGTAATGTACAGCTTAGTTGTAGTACCTGGGTTCGTCAAACACATGGTATCTGTGCTCTCGCACACCCTCGCCGCGGAACATGGCTGGGAATTTCCATCCCTCAGGCACCTCCTCTTCCTTAACCCGGCGGTTGCGCTCCTTATCTGTCTGCGCTTCCAGTTTGGCAAGCTCCTCCTTGGACTCGGGGATTCTGAACTTAGCAACCTGAAGCTCAGTATCCGTGATAGAGCTCCGACTGACGCGCGCGTACCCTACCCGCTTGAGGCGCTTGAAGAGAATGTACTCGCACCATCGGTCCCAATCTGACGGATCGACATCCTTCATGCCCGACTTCTCGCTCACATACGTGTTGTAATTACCCTCCTTTGGTTTTGTCACCAAATAGCTAAGCAAAAATGCCGGCCGAGGGGTCGAGCCCATGAGCTCAGCGAGATAGAGAGACTGGAGACGTCGATCCTCAGGGTCCTCTTCCTGTCCAGAGTGGAAGACGAATACATCGACAAGCTGGCCATAAACATTTAGGGTAGCATGGATAGCAGGAGCCAGTTCACCGACAGGACTAGGCAGAAGGTGATGTGTCGAGTTCATGATGGGGAACTTGGACAGGAGAGCGGCACCCCACGTGTGCTTGTTGGGGCCAGGACCATAGTCGACATACATACCAAGATCTTCGGCAAGGAATTGTGTAGCATCACGGTTGCCCATGATGATACGTTGATTGTCAGACTCGAGGAGTCCGATCACATCAATTTCCAACTCCTTGATGAGATCTCGCATGCGGTATTCTGAAGCCCACATGTCGTTGTCAAACGAAAAGTGGATGGTCCAAATACCAGCAGTAAGGATACGGTCCTTACTATGATAGGGCTGGTAGTTATTCTTAGGGAAGCGCTGGAAGGCTGAGATGAGGAAAAGAATATTAACCAAGATTGTCGAGACCCCGAAATACTTCCTTTGCTGGGTTGGCGCAGAACGTTTCGAAGGTTGTCGCTGAGGACCCGAGGCGTTGATACCATATACACCAGCCCCAATGCACGTCATCATGGTATACATAACCCAGTCCGTGTGCTCACGGACAAGTTGACCACCTGGAACGAAGGCATAAGCCACGACCCAGACGTGGAAGAGAACCAAAAAGTTGTAGATGAGGAATCCATTCCCAAAAGTCGTCGCGGGGTTCGTCTTGGCCGCATGGGTAAGAATGGGCACGGAATATGCCATCAAATAGGTGGCAAGTGTAAGAGCGCCATAGTAGCCAGACCAGTGACTGAGGAAGGTCAGGAACAAAGCACCGACAGTACCAATGATATAGACTCCCCAGCTGCTCGCAAGTGTCGGCTGCCAGACCCCGCTGAACAAACCCAACGACATGGCAAAAACAGTGAGCCAGCCATGAGTAGAGACGTAAGGTCCACGAATGGGATATCCCTCCCATCCCCAGAGAATCATGGTACTGGTATCAGAGAGCAACGAGTGAAGGCCAAAGAACAGTCCAGCGAGACCAAGCGATGCAAGGAAGCTGGAGTCCTTCTTAGCAGGGCTAGGGGCCAAACCGGCAGTGAGAGGCGCTCTTCGAGTAAAACGAAGAGCAGCTAGGATACCGAGCAAAAGGCCAGTGTTGTTCCAACCGCCGTTTGCAGCGTGCATAATAGGCCAGATAGGGTTGTTGGTCCACCACGCAAACTTGGCGGTGGATGAAAGGATAAGACCAATCATCCAACCAAGGATCTTGGACTCAAGGCGACCCTCATGGATAGACTCGGCGAAAAGAGTACCAGCCCAGCCCAAGCACGACATGAAGACACCAAAACCAACAGTGAAAAGACGATAACTGGGTTCCTCAACCAGGTACGCTGCAATACCCGCCAGAGACAGGACGTGCACAACGCGCAGGTTGTTCACCACGAGAGATCGAGCTGAGCGGCTGGCCAGTATGAAGGGCGAAACGGTGGTCATAACCAGAACTTCGTAGCCAGAAATTCCCATGTACCACAGCGGGAAGTCTGATATTGCGTTAGCTTCATCAACGCCTGAATCCACAGCCTAGGTTAACTTACACCACACTACAAGTCCTAGACTTGTCAGAATAGTCCAGAAAACGTACTGTGAATGGTCAGCTACAAGCGTCACTACACAATGGCGCATTTAAACCTACCCCATGATAGACTTCAGCGGCAATGTCGAATGCCTCGGGCCAACTAAACCGAACCGCAAACACACCACCCGTTGCCATTTCTTTTCTAAAAGCTTGTGTCAATGACCGTTTATTTTCTAGATTAATTCGGTACTTACTCCTTTTCGAGGACGGCGGATGGAATGGATGAGAAGTTCTCACTGCAAAAGATTTAGACAATGACCTGTAAACATGTATATTGCGTAGAAGGCTGTTCTGGAAACCAAAGACTATCTGGGGAGCCATTGAACGTACCCCTTGCTCGCACCCTTGACATCTCTAACCTCAATAGCAAAGGTACTGAAATCGAGAGCCGTCACAGCGTCGAAAGCGACATCGAAGATAATCAAGGACCATTCGAAGAAGGCGTAAGTAGTGTATGCTGGTTTGGATTGTTAGTGGGCCACATATTTTTGGTGTTGTTTTAATATCTTACCTCCAGCTACACGATGGACTTTGTGTTGAATAAAGAAATATATCAATGGCACAAGAGTGCCGAAAAAGGCACCTGCCAAGTATTTGCGATATTTGATGGCCTGAGGATTGGCGGGGCTGAGCGCGATACAACCCGTCGTCCAAGGAAGCGTCGCAACAATGTAGGATATCATTAGAATATCGTGCCAATCGTGGTCATCTGTAGATGTGATATATGTCCAACCACCACAGGTTAGGGTTCGTAGTAAACCCATAACAGCAACGAACGTAGGCAGCTTCTGGCCGGGCTTCCGAGTGAGGAGATACCATAAACCGACGAGGGCAAATCGAGGTCCTGCGCTGTGTCAGTACAATGCGAATATTGTTCAAGTCGACCGATTCGGATGTACCGGATGTAATGGCGATAAAAATCATAAAGAACGATCGCTCAGGATATCTGTCACCGATCGTCGCAGAGACTGAGGGGAACCATTCTTGAGGATAACCGTAGAACTCATTCTGGACGATCTTGTGATAATGTAGGTAAATACCAACAACTAATGCGCTGAAGAAAGCAGCTAGAACATCGTGAATTAGCTTTTGATCAAACAACATGCCACTCTGAAAAAGGAACGCAAGCAGCAACATACTGTACGCGACGGCCGTATGCGCCCAACTGACCAAGCTTCCGTTGAAGCTAAGGACGACGCCGGTATCTTTATCCTTGTACTTTGACGGCATTTCGAAAGAAAGAAGGACTGGACAAACACTTTAGAATCCCATCCGATCCGGGCAATCCGGGAATCAAGAGGCAAAATCTCAGAACGAGCGACGCAAAAAAACGATCATGCAAGTGGTGAGATTCGCTCTCAGACAAGACAAACAGACCTCGGTGCTTTGACGTTACTTCCGTAAATACTTGAAATTGTAATTGCTAAGTGGGGGCTGTCCAGGGCAGGGGGTACTCGGAAATCGGATTTTGACAATGGCCCGCGCGCCTTCCCGAAGCGAATGGGAGGGGAGGCCAGGGAGAGCAAGCGAGAGATGCAAAACAACGTTGGACGGCGCTGTCCATTTTGGCCCATGACGGAGTGAGGAGTCTGGACGACGAGGCTGAAGGAGCCCCACTAAAAAGTTATCGATCAGCCAGCCTTGTCGGCAAAAAAACTTCCAAATCCACCAAGCTCAAACAAAGCAATACCTTTTTCGACCATACATACACTTCTTGGCCGCACAACCTCAAGATGGCTGGCGTCGCTGATAAGGCGAGATTCTTTCTCGAACGCTCCGTGCCGCAATTGAGAGAATGGGAGGATAAAGAAATATTTTCAAAGGTGATTTCTTTTGCGACTTGATACATGAAAACCGACAACTGACATCTTTTTGTTTATAGGAAGAGATTCGCACGATCGTCCAGAAGCGCAACGATTACGAGCATAGGGTTCTCGCACCTGGAAACAAACCCTCGGAGTGGTCCTCGTACGCACAATGGGAACTGTCCCTCGACTCCCTCCGTACCAAACGCTGCAAGCGTCTCAAGATCCGACATCTCAACTCTGCCCATACTAGTCAAGGGCGCACTCTTTCGATTTACGAGCGAGGCGTCAACCGACACCCAGGAAGCAGTGCGCTCTGGAAAGAATACCTCACATACACCTCGAGCATCAAGGCATCCAAGCGCTGGCGCAAAACCATGACCAATGCCCTGCGCATGATGCCCACCGACCCAGAGCTGTGGGCAATGGCAGGTCGAAGATCGGCCAAGAACGGCGACATGGCTGCTGCTCGTGGATTCTTTATGCGAGGCTGCCGTTTCTGCACAACAAACGAGAAGCTTTGGGTGGAATACGCCCGAAGTGAGATGGAGTGGCTTGACAAGGTGAACAAACGAAAGGCAGTCGCAAAGCCGGGCCAGGATGTTCTTCGACCTGATCGTGAGGAGGAGGGAGACGAACTAAAACTTATCGACAGCGATGATGAGGATGATGAGGATCTCCCCGAGCCTTCCAATGCGCAGGCCAAGGTTATCGACAAGCAGTCGGCGCAACAATTGAAATCGAATCCTGCTATGGACGGCGCTATCCCAATGGCTATTTTCGATATTTCTAAGAAGCAGGCTTTCTTCAACGCCAACACTGCGGAGACGTTCTTTAACCTCTTTGCATCTTTCACACAAGTCCCAGCTCAGCCTAAGGTATCGCAGCATGTTCTGGATGTTCTTGATCAGGAGTATCCCAACTACCCGGCCACTTGCAATGTCCACATTCGCCAACCTATCATGGGTGTGGACCCTCAGACTGCAGAGTTCCCCAAGAACCTCAGGGAGGTTCTGGCACGCTTGAATCGGTATCTGGAAACCACAACGGACCGTGCGGAGTTGAAGAAGAAGACTGTGGAATGGATAGAAGAATATCTTGCGTTGGATGTTTTGGATGAGAGCATTCGGGTGGTACTGGAGCATACCAAGAAGAAGATGGAGACTATTTAGGTGGGCAAACAAGTATAGAGCGAAATGTCATAATTTCTCCTTTTCTTTCTGAACAATATGTCTAGGGGATTGTATGCAATATGTTTTGCCATAAGGATTACATGCATCTTTTTAACTTGATATATAAGCTTCTTGTTACATCCTTAACAGACCCGGGCATCATCAAGCTTGAGGCTGTCTGGTAGAACTTGGAAGCTGCCTGGGGACCGCCTTGTGGTGGTTGCAGGCCCCGGCCCGATGTTAGTTAGGGTGACCCAGCATTTTGGTATCATCCCGTTCAGGGAGTAAGCCGCTGTGGGGCTAACGATTCTCAGAAACGACGGAAACAGCTGAAACGAGCAGTCAAATGCAACATGAAGACGGACTGTCTCATTAACGATTGCCTTCGCACTACGTAGCAATACATACACATGTCATGTATTCTCACACAGTCAAAAGTGATGGGCGGGAAGCATCGCATCCACCAACAGATTTCGGTTCCTGAAGAGGGTGCCATGCCACGCGATTGTTGGTCCCGCAAGAATGGAGCCTTGTATTGATGGCATCATACATCATGTAACTTGAATATGCACCGGGGAAACCAACAGCATCTGCGCCGTTTAATATGCAGGCTTCTGCATGTTGGATCTCCTGACCATGATAAGGGCCTAAGCTGTGAGGGCGTTACCTTGAGCTGATGATTATGTAACATGCCTTGATTTTTTGCCATTGGAGTTCTCTTTGTTTATACTTGCTATTAACGTAGAACAGGTTCTATTGATTTGAATTCAATATTGTAAGCAAGTGTTCAGCGTGCTTAAGAAAGGTTCTTGGCCATGACAATGCAAAATAAAGCTGAAATGCATTCACGGCAATTCCATGTCGATCGGTTGGGAGAAGGCCTTTTGCCTTTTGGAGCGAGACAGATCTGCAACCATCATCTGGTTGGCCAAGCCCTGTTCTATGGATCGCTCACCCGGACTCACTTCCACTTCCACCCATCAATGCCTTTGCTGACCAGCCAGCAGCGCTGGAAATGAAGACCCAAACGCCCATTCTCACGAGGGAAATTATGATTAATCTGAGGCACTATCGGCTTCCTGTAACCCGTAACACAAGAAACCATTTGCCACTGACCCCGTGCTCCATTGATGTGGGGAGTTCACGACAGGGGAAGAAAAGCGAGCGAGAAGCACATGGTAAGTTGCATGGAGGGAGGGAGGAAACGGGAAAAGGCGCAGTGAACGGCTGGGAAAGGAGGGGACTGGAGAAACGGATTGAAGAGGGATAGATTGGGAGGGAAAAAGAGGGGAAGACTGAGCATTTTGATTAATACCGAGACCGCTTCTTTGCAATTGATTTGAATGAGGTACAGTCAGTTCATCCTTCAATCTTGTGTGGTAGATGGTTTGAGCTTGAGGGTGTCGCGACGTATCAGCCATCACCAACAAAACCCAAACTAAATAACAAAGAAAACCATGATGAATGTATACGCCAGAGAAACAGCTGTTGAATTGATCGACTGTGTTTATTATCATTAGGGCCGTGGCACAAACAGGCCCTGCCAAGTCAGTCGCCCACCTCAAGGCGGCGCGTGGGTGATCTGGAATCGTACAGTGCGCGACCGGCGACGAGTGGGCGGTCGGATCGTGAATGAGAAATGGAAGGATCAGAAGATTGAAGTTTAATACGAGTGAGTTACCGGAGCGATGTTGTAAGAACACGTAAATATTTGTAGTGATTGACTTTAGAAATAGAATCACATCGAATTTTGCATATCTTTTCCCAATGAAACACGATCAATCAGCTCCTAGGTTAATCGTCTCGCTGGTCAGACTCAAATCCTTGGTGCCATTTTGAACATGAACGGCAGACATGCGCCACTCCAGAACCACAATGAGACCAGATAAGCCTGTGAATAATTAACTCGCGAACGAGAATTGAGATATAGATTGGCAATGGATAATAAGATTCAGCAGTAGCGACAAGATGGTGCATGATTGAGCCGAGAAAATTTCGTTAATCAAAGGCCGAAGTGAGTGAGTGAGTGAGGTCGCAAGCCCAGGCAGGCCGTTGGCGGTACGGAGAAAGGCAAGGCAAGGTAAGGTAAGGTAGGTATTTCACATAACTACCCCCCCTTCCCCCGTTCCTTTTTGCTGCCCATTTCCCGCCTGTTTTCCCCTCTCAAACCCTCTGTGTTTCTTCTTCTTCACTGCTTCACTCTCAGAATCTCTTTTTTCGACGTGCGTTGCTGTTGTGAGCACGCCTGTTTTTTGACCTGCTCACTTATACGGACGCGGAACCCATCTCCAAATCGTCGGGTCTTTTTTTCAGGGCACCCAAGCCGCTGGGCTGGCTGGGTGTTAGTGGGATGCGAGTTCAATCAGCGGCAAACAATTCACTCCCGACACCAAGATGGCCGAAAAAGCAGACAAAACCAGTCTGACTCGACTGAATGGCCGACCAAAGAAGGCATCTCATGAAAAATCGAGGGACAAGGCCTTCACCGGCTCCTCAAAGACAGCCCAGAACGACTCGAGACGGCGCTGGCTGTTCTGGCCATGACGACCTGTCTGACAAGGATCCGTCTGCTGGCATCCACTCGGGAAGCGCCAGTGGTGGGTGGACAGCCCGCATCAGGCGCCACCACAGTCAATCCCCGGACTCAAAGCCGGCAAGCTGAGTCTGCGCCCCTTTCAGCCAGAAGCAGGAAAAAGACACCAATTTGTATTTCTTTGGCTCTAAGGAAATACTACGGGAGATTCTGACTGTTTGATGACCAGAATACCTACCCGGGGAGTGGTGTCGATGCAAAGGGGCCCAGCCTGTCCTGTTCCTGGCGGCAGATGGCCCGTTCCTTTGTATGGGTCTGCCTTACTCCACGGTATGGCCGTGGATGGGATGGGATGGGATGGTCACCCCAATAGAAGCCAGCCCAGCAGTCCCGGCCATGGGCACAGGGGCCAAAAAACACCTACTGGGCGGGCTACGCAGTGCAGTCAGCGCCCACGACTGATAGTGGTCGGGTTTGTCTTGGATGAGACAGCGCCTGCACAAGTGTGCAGAGACAGATGCTGGTCTTGGATGAACTGTTACATTGGGTATTTGTGGTGCGAAATTGTGCGACACATCCCCCGTGCGCGGGCTGAGAATATCGTCACTCCCTGTCCCTTCTATTGCCATACATACATGGATTGGACACGGATACAGTGAGCCAGAGTTGCCCAGAACGGCTGTTGTTACACTTGAGGCGTATTATTTCGACACCAACCAAGCCTCGCTCACACCTTCAAACTATGAGAGAAAGTTTGCATCACAAAATGAGTTTGAAGACAGTTTGGTGGATTTTCAGTCGTTGGCCTACTGCTCCGACATGGAATGCCGATGGTTTTATATGGAGAACCTCATCTGAAGAAACTCTCATGTCGCAGCAAACGGCCAGACAGCGGGCAGGATACGACGGAACCCGTGTTTTGGTGTTTTATGGCAGCTTCAATGTGCCTGAAATAGCGGCTCACCATGCAGTCATGGATTGATCCTCATCAGAAACACCAGAAGTTTTACCCATGAAGTTATGGGTCATCTCGCCTGATTTGCTATCGCTCACTCATCATGAAGCATTCGTTGTCACATGCAACATGAAAGAGATTGCCGCCTCAAATTTGGACCCAAGATTGGTTAGTAGTGCGATAAGGAGATTTGGACCCGCTGTTAGCGATTGTTAGCAGCTGTCACACTGACCTTATCAAACATCACCCTAACCCTATCAGCTTACTAACACCAATGTTTGATTGGCCTGGATACGCTCGACTGACTGACCTTTTAATCACGCTAAACCAGAAACAGCCAAGTACAAGCGCGCCACAGACAGGCTCAGCCTCCCCCCGACTCAGAAGACAGTCTTTCACCGTCCGCTGAAACCCAGGCCAATCCATCCATTCAGACCCGACCCGACTTGACGAGCATCCATTGCAGTTCATCCCAAAGTCACTGCAAACGCGCGCGCGCTTTGGTCTAGGTAAGACTAGCATCTTTCTATTCGCTCTCTGCACCATTCTATGCTTTTGATACACACAAGCTCCCCTCCCTTGGGCGATCAAATGCGATAGTTAGAGTTGTACGCACGCTGTCGCTTCTCTTCGCTTCGCTTCACTTTTGCCTGCTCATCCACCCACTATTCCTCTTGTCTCCCCTTCCCCCGTTGGTCACTCGACGACGCACCGGTTTTATTGGCTAGTCAGGGTAGTCTGTGCTCTGCCTCAGTCTCAGCGCTGCGCGTCCTTGTTTCTTCTGGGCTGCTGCTGACGGAGACCGGCGAGAAAATTCTCCCTCACTGGCTGTTCTCACCCTGCTGCTCTCCACTGTTGGCGGCGCTTCTTGCTGGGTTGCCTGCTCGCTCAGAAGGTGGCTGTTGGTGTGCAGTACAGTGCTGTGCTCTACCGTAATTACCTGCTTCCGTCGCGCGTCTCTTGTCTCTTGCTGGGCTCTCCCGTCGCTTTCTCCCTCTACCTTTGCATCCATTCTCACCCGACCCGTCATTCCCATCTACCATCTGCCGCTTGATTGAAGCGCGTCGCCCTGCACCGACCACCGTGCCAACCAATCCAATCTGGGCATTTTTTTTCATTTCCCACTTTCCTGTCCCCTTTGCCTAAACCCATTCCCAGCACGCACGCACAGGCTGACTGACACACAAGGCCATCTCGCTGGTCTGGTTCTGGTTCGGTCTGGTCTCTCGCACTACACTGCTCTCCACCAAACCCACGCCGCGACGCGACTTGTCCCATCACCACCGTGTCACTGCCTCATCTGCCACTCATCGCTTCCCATCTCAGCCTTCCGTCATTGTATCCTCGTCTTCTTGGCGCTCCTCCATGGACGCTTTTCGCGTGCCTGCTGATCGCTAACTCCGTCGCGCATAGCCTGTTGGGTCGATCGCCATGAGCACCTGGATGAACGACGCCGTCCCCAACCACAATGGCAACGGCTTTCCACACATGAACGATCCCAACACCGCCGGTAACATGATGGATCCCTCCGCTTTTATGGCCAACCCGGGCCAATTCAATCCTGCTCAGTTTAATCAGCAAATGGGCGGCGCCATGGCTAATGGCCCTGGCAACATGCGCAATGCTTCACCCTCTTTCCAGAATCCAGTATATCAAACCAATTCCGTTATTCCATCGAAGCGACCTCGCCCTCGCGAGGATAGTCTAGCTGGCTCTCCCAGCCAGAATCCTGGAATGCTTCCGACGTCGCGCTCTGAGACGCCGCAGCAACAATCATTTGCCGGCGGTTTTCAGCCCGGCGCGGTTCAGCAAAATCCTGGACAATTTTCTCATCTCCAGCCAAATGGTTCCGCCAACGCGAGTCCCTCCCCAATAATGAGCAACCAAATGCGACCGGGAAGTGTTCCTCAGCGGGTCGCGACCGCGTCGCCACATCCTTTTTCTCCCAGCGGCCAGCAATTCAACCCTCAGACATCACCGATACCCTCCGAACATGGCACGCCTCAGCCGAATCCCTATATGCAAAATATGCCTCAGGGCTTCAACCCGAACTTTGCTCCATCTCCATCGAACGCGCGACCTTCACCAAACCCGAATGCGATGGCCGGCAATCAAATGATGGCGCAGCAGATGGCTCAAATGCCTCAACATATGGGTCAGATGCAGGGCAATATGTTCCATCCCCAGATGCAGCAGGCTCAACAACAAGGCGCACCACAACAGCAGGGCCAGCAGCAACAAGGGCAGCAAACACCTCAGCGCCAAGGTATGACGGACCAGCAGAAGATGGCCGCCTACCAAATGAGACTGCAACAACAACTGCAAGGGAACACCCAGATCCAAGCACAGATGCAAGCGCAAAACATGGGCCGTGGTATGATGCCTAATAAGCAAGTACCTGGAATGCCCAATGGCCAGATGCAGCAAGGAGGCATGAGACCTCAGCAGAGGATGATGGCTAATGTGAATCCCGACCAATTTATGAAGAATCTTACGACACTGATGAACTCAAAAGGCCTGCCGTTGGACCCCAATCCAATGGTGGGTGATCGACCAGTTAATCTCATGATGCTCTTCCAAGCAGTTCAGAATAAGGGAGGATATAAGCAAGCTACAACGACTGCTAATGGGTGGCCCCATGTTGCCCAGATGCTTGGACTGCCGCCTCAGAATCCTATTGTGCCGCAAACGTTGAAGACGATCTATGAACGCAACCTCTATAAGTTTGAGGAAGTGTGGATCGCCCAACAGCAGAAGCAGAGGATGATGCAACAACAGCAACAGCAACAATCACAGCAGCAATCACAGCAGCAATCGCAACAGCCACAACCCCCAGGCACACTCATGGGACAAGCCACGCCACAAAAGCAGATGCAACCTGCACAGCAGATGACTCCAGGTGGAATGGTTCAGCCGGGACAGCAACCACAAATGCAACAAACTCCTATGAAACAAATGCAACATGGGCAGCATCCAGTCAACGGATTCTCCACTCCACAGTCTCAGATGCAACCACAGCCTCCAGCGATGCCAGGCCAGAACCGCACCTTGTCGCAATCGATGGATGGCTCGGCTATGCCAGACTTCCAGAACGCCCCTTCTCCAGCAGTCCGCAGGGCTGGAAGCATGTCCCAGCCTGACGGTCGAGCGGCATCTGCAGCGCCGACTGCGGTTGTCGAGAAGATGCCTCGACTAGCCCCCCAAACCGACGAGTACAGCCCATGTTCTCGAGAGCTATCAACGTTTGGTGGCGTTGACTTGAATGCTTTCAGTAAACTAGGCGCCGAGCTGGAACGTTGGAAACCAGATGTGCCTCCTCTCATGGAACTGGGCCACATCGATATCGGTGCTCTTACCAAGAGTCTGCAGAGTGGGATCCATGGCGAGACACGCTTGGCCCTCGACGTTTTGGCAGCTGCATCGTGCTCCATGAACCAAATGCATTTCATCCAGCTTCGGTATTGTGATGAGTTAATAGAGGCCCTCATCGAATGTGCTGAGGATCAGGTGGAGATGCTGGCTGAGCATACAGCGGAGGTCTCGGACGAGATTCAAATATCGCCATACGAAGATGTGCTAAGGGCCTGTCGCCTGGAGCGATTCAACATTCGAGATTTGCCTGTATTTGGCACCCAAGAGTATGAGCTTGATCGAGCCGTCGATCGCCTAATATGTGTCACAACTATTCTCCGCAACCTGTCATTCCCAGGTGAACAGAACGACAATCACACCGTGCTTGCAGATGAGATTGTTATTAAGTTTCTCTGTGTTGTCATCAGATACCTCGGCACACGGACGATGCTCCTGCGGTCACAGAACAACACTCTTGATTTCATGAAGGATGTTGTCATTCTTCTTTCGAATATCGCAGGATCTGTGGAGATTCCCGGACGCGAGCAAGCTCTCTGCCTTTTGCAGTTCCTCTTGGCATTTGCACCGGCGCCGAATCCCACAATCTCAGATGGAACCTTGTTCTTTACCCCATACGAACCAAGCCTGCACGCTTACTTGCCACATGCTGTCGATGCACTCGCAAAGTTACTTGCCCGCGATGAACCGAACCGTGGTCATTACAAGACTGTGTTTGCACTGGACTCTACTAGCAATCCTCCTCATGAGCTGCTAACTCGTGCCTTTGGCTTGGCTATAGCACCCATCCCTGATAAGGCCAAGACACAGACCCGACAACCTAATCTCCCATCACTCGTCGAGGTTCGAAAGCCTTTCTTGATGCAAGGACTTCTCTCTGCTGAAATTCTGGCATCCCTTGCTCCGGGCCATGACAGTGGAGTTGCTCAGGCTTGGCTATCGTCGGGCAATGACTTTGCCCAAAACTTATTCAGACTCATCCGGGAGCTTAGTCAATTATATGAGCAGCCGCAAGCTCAAGGTCGTGCCGCACCACGAAAGGATCCAGAGCTGGTTTACATCGTTGTCGTCGCCGTTGCATTACTAAGAAGACTGGCAGAAAAGGCCAGAGACCCCAACGATCCGGTGTCATCGATACCAGCCAAAGCCATGCCAGCTCCCCATACTCTGCTCGAAGCGTTATCGATGCAATCGGCGGAGTGGTCCAAAGACGAAGTGCTGCAAAAGCTTTCAATCTTCTTTGCTCTGGGCAGGTGATTTGGCCACATGGGGACACATTTATTATATTTTTGGATCATCTTCAATCGCATCACTCCGATCTTCAAGCTTGTATGTTAGTGTTTTGAGAAACATGGGATTGGTGTCTTATCATTTGAAGCGTGCGCTTCTCGTTTAGACTTGCATTCTGGAGTCGATGGTTTGGGGACAAGACAGGTGACGATGAAACTGCTTGTCTATGTACAGGTGTATAAAGGAAGTTGGAAGGGTGAACAATTAAGACATTAGGCACAAACAAAAATATGCTTCTATGATGCGTCTTGCATTACTACATGTATTGTACATCCTGGGTCGCCTGGTTGGAGGTGACTGGTCAATATGATACACTTTTTATATCCATATTCTCATTCATGCTTGCTCGAGAAGAAGAGTCTGTCAGATTCCGTACGCCATTCTTATCTAGAAGCCGGTCTTGAGAACCCACTGGATCGTCTTGTCATAGAGATCGCCCTATAACAACAATTAGTGGCTTGCTGCGGAACTTAACTTTCGGTATTACTGACCTTGATCTCAACATGCTGTGTTTTGGGATTTAATCGAATATCAGCAGGGTTAATTGATAGATCCCTTGTCATATCCTCAACCAATTTGGAGCGATCGCCATTGATCTTCTTGACGATAATAATTGCTCTGTTACCACCAGACATCCACTTGCGGTAGACGGGAAGTTGAGAGGATGGTGTTCGCCGGATAATGTAGCGAAGAGTCTCGCCGATTTTCTGGACGCTTGTTGGCGGCAGAGGAACAAACGGCTGCTTCATGGGGCGGTCCTTGTAGGGAATCTTGTCCTTGTGGTTGGGGTTGACGGGCTTGTCGTGAGGGTCGGGCTTGTATGACACATGCATCTTGAAGGTGCTTTTGCCCAGGTTTGTGGGTTTGCGTTTGACCAGCTCTGTCTTTTTGGCGCGTTTGCCTGGGCCTGCGGTTTTGGAGTGTTTGCCGGGGCCTGCGGTTTTGAAGTGTTTGCCTGGGCCTGTGGTTTTGATGCCTTTGCCCGGGCCAGCGGGTTTGGTAGGTTTGCTTAGGCCGGCGGGTTTGGTGGTTTTGCCCAAGCCTGTGGTTGTAGAGTAGGATAATCGCTGTATAAATGGCGTAGGCCTGTGGGCAATAGCCTGGCACCCTGCTGAGAGGGCCCGAGAAGCGAGGAAGCGCATCGTGCGATCGGATGTGAGGAGGAGGTTTGAGGTTGAGATTCGGTATAGGTCGTGGTTTTTCGACTTTGACGACGGTTGGGCGAAACAAGAGGTCCTTGAGAGAAATATGATTTAATTCCCCAAGAAACAAATGCAATTGATTCCGCTGGATGGCTCCCAAACCGTCCTGCTCTCTTGTCTGTCGTCGCACTCTCTATACACTCCAGGAGCTTGCCGTGATAGAAAATCTCAAGATCACATGACACCCTATCTCTAATCGCCGGTAAATCCACGGCTGTGTCGATAAGCTAAAACCCCACACCACCGAGTGGATTGGCGAAATTCACCAAAAATCTAGTCAAGGTGCCCCTCCATCAAATCAATCCATCATCACGACCTTTTGCGGCGAGTCACTTTTTTGCCCTGTCCGACCGAACCCTCGCCCGACCGATTTTCCACCGGATTCACTCGAAAGACAAAAATATCGCCCACGATGGAGGATGTTCTCAACGCCGTCTCGGCCGACGGCTCGTCGATCATGCCCCGCCTTGCGCCGCACCTGAGCCGACATCTTCTCTTCCCTCTGATCCAGTTTGAGAGCGAGAGGGCTGAGGAGCAGGGCCAGGATGCCAAGGTCAAGGAGATTCTCTCTGGAAAGATTAAGCTCCTCGAGGACACAAACATGACGGATTACGTCGCGACTCTCTACTGCGAGTTCCACGGTGTCGCAGATGCCCCCGAACAGTACAACAAGAAGAGACAGGAGGTGCTTTCACAGCTGGAGAACTACGAGCAGGCCACCGCCAAGATCGCCGATCTTTTGACCCAGGACGAGGTCGTCAACGGACTCCGAAGTGACAAGGTTGCCAACTTGGAGTTCCTCAAGAACCAGCACGGAGTAAGTGACACGAGAGCTCAGCTCCATCCCCGAATATAGTAGTTAACGAGCTTCTCAATAGGTCACCATGGAAATGGTCAACGCCCTCTACGACTTTGGTCAATTCCAGTTCCGATGCGGACAGTACGCTCCCGCCGCCGATATGCTCTACCAGTTCCGAGTTCTGTCAACCGATAACGACAAGGTCTCGGCTGCTACCTGGGGTAAGCTCGCCTCCGAGATCCTCCAGACCAACTGGGAGTCTGCCGTCGACGAGCTCAAGAACGTGAGGGAAAACATTGACTCCAAGCTCTTCAACAACCCCCGTGCTCAGCTCGACCACCGAACAATGCTTCTCCACTGGTCCCTCTTCCCCCTCTTCAACTGGGAGGGCGCTCGGGAACCCATCCTGGACATGTTCTTCTCCGCTCCCTACATCAACACCATCCAGACCTCTTGCCCCTGGATCCTGCGATATCTGATCGCTGCCGTTATCACCGGCCGTGGTCGTGCCCGCAACAGCTCTATCCAACAAAAGCAGATCAAGGACATCATCCGCTACGTCCGTCAAGAGGCCTACGAGTACACCGACCCCATCACCCAGTTCGTCAACGCTCTCTATATCGCCCACGACTTTGAGGCTGCCCGTGAGGCTCTCTCCATGGCCGCCGAGGTGTGCCGAAGCGACTTCTTCCTTGCGTCATCCGCCGACGCTTTCGTCGACGCCGCCCGACACCTCATCTGCGAGAGCTACTGCAAGATCTTCAGCAGAATGAACATCCGCGACCTCAGCGCCAAGCTCGGCCTCAACCCTGACGATGGTGAGAAGTGGATCGTCAACCTGATCCGGGAGACTCGACTGGACGCCAAGATCGACAGCCAGGACGGCACCGTGGTGATGAACCACCCTCCCAACAACGTCTACCAGCAGGTCATTGAGAAGACCAAGGGCGGTTTCTTCAGGACACAGGTCCTCAACGCTGCTGTTTCAAAGTAAAGAGTATAGCGAGTCGGCAGTGGTCTTTTTTATGAGTGTTTTTTATTTTGCAATGGCTCGAATAGGGCAACGCAGTCCAAACGGGAGGGAGACAAGATCTTTCTACGCCAGATGAAGGCGCCCTCCGCTGCTTGAGGGGGAAGAAGACCCTCTTTTAGAATAGGAGGAGGCCGATCTATGCAGATGTCGAGCAGGATATAGCAAAGCAAAGCATAAGACGGAAGGGGGACAATGATAGAGCAGCAAGGCAGAAATGAAAAAACACGGGCCAAATGGAAGAAGCGGCGGTTTTAGAGGCCCTGTATATCCCCGGTGATGCGGTTTGCATTGCATGGCGTTCTCGGAAAAGGGAAGAGGCAAAGGGGGATGGATAATGGAATTTACGTTGATTGTTGAAATGAACCATCCATCTACTCACTCGCCTCGGCTTGTTTTGGTGATGCCTGTGACTGCTCTGGAAGCCTTTTGAGGTCATTCTTAACAAGCTAGATTATTGTCTATCGTTGTACTCATAGCTCATAACCACATTTGATGCTTTTTCTCTACAATGCCCAGCTCATATAAACGACCATAGCCCCTATACTGACCAACTCATACACGATGCTAATGATATTATAGCTCGCCCTCACGGCTGGCAAGCCACACCATACCCTTCAGACTCTCAATAACACTGTCTCTCATCCACCAAACACCCTCATCCTCCACCGTAGCCTCTGCTTCATCCTCTCCCTCCGCTTCACGACGTGCGCGTGACTCTGTGATAGTCTCCTGACTATCAAACATATTGGTATCTCGTAATCGATCACGCACAGAAGCCCATTCAAAGAGCAATCTCGCTCCTTCGAGACGCTCCCGGTCCGTGCCTTGAGCGATACCCTTCGCCATCTCCAGTCTTGCATCGACAGCACTCCCTGAGTGCTGAGTGTCATCTCCTCGCTCAAGCACCACAGCTCGTTCGGCGTAGCTGATACCACGCAGACCCTCGAGCCCAAACACCCATTCCAGAGGGTCTTTGCCCTTTTCATCACTGCCGAGTGCCCTGAGGGTAGAAGGGAATGCTCCTTCGCGTGGTGGCCGTCTTCGAAGGTAAAGACTCTGTGTATCCTGGAAAGCATCTCTTACTTCTGGGTTGGAGAAGTCGAGTTCTACATCCCAGAATTGAGGTCCACATGTGGTTGACAGACTGGCTATCTGATCGATGGGTGGTAGGATACAAGGAGCTGTACGATTCAGAACCGGCTCTGTAGACGTGTTCTTGCGCATCTTGATTTGAACAGGAACAGTAATCGGCTGGCCAGTGAGAACGTCCTTGGTGACAAGACATCGCTGTTCTGTGGCCAGAACCCAGAAATGTCGAAGAGCTTGAAGATGAGATCGGTTATCCATCACACTCGTAGGGAAGATGGGATAAAATGCCACCAGCAGAGAAGCAATCGCAAGGTTGCTGGTGCCAAATGTTGCCGTTCCACATCCCAAGAACAAGGCGCCAATTGCAAGATGAGCTGCAAGATGTGAGCCATAGGGGGTTTCGGGATCATCGCGTCCATGTAGCGCACGGAGACGACGAAGGACAGGAATATCGCCTGTTCCGGCCATGACAATAGCGGCAGATATAGCAACGACATCTTGGCACATGCGTGCGTTGGTTCGAGTTAGTTCTTCATCATATGGCGGAGTACCATTTGGATGCATGCTTGCAGTAGATGGTATCTGTGCAATGCGCATGAACTGATCCAGATAATACAATAAGAGATCTCGAACTTTAGGAGATGCACTACCAGAGAAGCGAAGAGCGATAGAAAAGCAGAGACCAGCCACTATGCTGTGAAATGCCATATCGGTCGACTGTAGCTTTGTCGTTGACTGGAGTTTGAACTGGGGACGATAGGGGCGTGGTAGGCTTTTGCGAATCCAAGAAAAGGTTGGCTCGATCTTTGACCACATGATCAAGTTCTTCGTCAATGTACGCAAGAGAAGGATGTCGGGGCGGATGTAATCGAACTGCAAGACTGAGCTGGGTATGTCAATCTTGCGAGCCACGATCTGATCTTCTGATTTCATGTAAATGAGAGCCAAAGCCATGACAGCTCCAGCTGCTGCACGATCCAGAATATGGACTATCTCGATGTTTTTGGTTGTTGTAGCATGTGAGATGAGCTTTTCTGTGAGTTTCATGTCATGTAAGCCTTTGAGATCGTTGCCTTTTCCAAGGTTGATGAAACCAAGAGCGAAACCAGCTGCCAATCGGTAGCACTCGCTCCTCAGGGGCTCTTCTTCGTCCTCCTCATCAATGTGCTCAATCTCGGAAAGCATAATCTCACTCATTCGCCGATGTTGACTATTGGCGTACAGCAAACCGATGCCCATTATGCCCGAAGTCTGCGTCAGGGGCGATAAGTTTAGTTCTGCTGCTCCACGAGGCAACATCCTCGTGGCGTGAACGGAAAGTAGACGCGTAATCAGTGAATCCATTGTGCCCATATAAGATGCTGCCAGACCCAACAGCAGACCGATCGAGGTCATTGTATGCTTTGGTGTCAAGTACTTGAACGCAACCCATTTTGCTACGTCCTTCAGATGGCCGTTAAGACCAAGAGCAAGGAGGAAACCAGCATGGCGATTGTTGAGATCCTGGCCAGGTTTGTTGTAGAGAATCCAAGATGTATCGATACCTTGGGCTCGAGGAGAAATGGCCAACCCAGCTGCAACACCCTGATGAAAGAAGCCCCAGCAAACCTTCTCTTCTGAGAATTGTGACTTGTCTACACCGACTGTGGTATTTGTTGGCTTTACGATGCAGTTGAGGTTGAATCCACCAATGTGGAATTTCTGCGTGATCAGTGGATAACGTAGACTGTAGTATAACAAAGCCCGACCAGCAGGGATAGCCAAGGTGCCTGTTGCAATTCTTGTTACCAGCTCCTTTTGCTTCTCAAGATATTCGCTTTCTGGCCAGCTTGGATGGTGATCGAGTCGAACCAGTCTTGCTTTGTTGGTAGAGAGTAAATCTTGAGCTTCGTTGAGGCGGCGGTCTTCTTTGAACAAGGAGCGAATAACAGCTTGTCGTTCAGTCCCTTCGCCTTCATCATATCCGACGTTGTTTGATTCATCAACGCTCTGGCAAAGCAGCTTGTAGTCCCAGGTTGCATTATGCGTCGGTGTCTATAGCATGTTAGTGAATGGTTACTGAAGATGCTGCTTGATCTTACCAGAATCTTGGAAGCGCTTGGCTTAGGGCGCTTTCCGGGGGTGAGAATGAGACTGATATCCCGACGGTCAACCAGCTCAAGGAGATCCTTTGACCAAGAAGTCGGGGGGTGCGGTTGACACAACGATATGGCATCTCGCAAAGGTGCAAGAATAGCCTCTGGGAGGGTATCAAGAATAAAAGTCGTTATGCCCGCGTCTCGCATGGCTTCCACCATCTGAACTGCGCTTGTGCTTGGTTTCATGAATTTGAAGAACTGTTTGAAAATCAGTGTTCTCGGGAGTATTGGTTCCCACCGTCTGTCCTGAGACTTCTCCGCCTCGGACAACTGTGAACCAGCATAGTAGACATCTGCTGGGGTCATGTAGTGAGCTCTCCGGTCTCCAGCTAGTCGCGACTGAATCCAGTCAACAATGTCGGGCCGTACAGGGGGTTGAGGGATCGCAGGTCTTAGATTTAGATCTGTTGTATAATTAGCATCGCAGTTGTAACGAGTTCTCGCCAACATACCAGAATCATGGCGTTGATCAATATCTTCTTGTATGCCCGCTTCATAGATAGAAGTAAAGTTGCGCCACTTCAGCCATCGAGCTATTTGACACATAATGACCCGGAGATCAGCACGACCAGGGGATCTGAATTCTGGCGTCATGATATCAAGCTTTTCTTCTTCGAGGAGCAAGTGCAGACCCATAAACACATCGATAGCAACTTTGCGTCGGCTTTCCACGCTTTTACCAAGAGAAGTTGGCATATAACCAGCGGGTCCGAAAGCTGTTTCGCCAAGTGCAGAGACCATATAGTCTTTGGCAAGAGAAACATGTTTGGAGATGAAAGTTGCATACAAGTTCTCCCCTCCAACATCGTCCACGCCTTCGTCCAGCGCCCATTCCCAGCCTCCGTTCATCATCCAGGTTGGACATCCTAGCGAGTTTAAAGTTTCACCTTTTTCCAAAAGCCTCCAATCCTCTGCTTCTTTTATTGAGCTGAAAGAACCGGAAGCATGTCTCCTTCTGCGAGGGAGTTGACGAGTTTTTGGAAAAGGCTTTGAATCAGTCCGACCAAGACTTAGAAACAAGGATAAAAGCAAGATAGTCATTGCAGACCATTCGGTATCAGCAACTGGCTCATCAAGGCTTCCGATCCACTGCATACAATGGAGCCAGCCAGCGAATACGTGTTCACCGAGCGCATGAGGTAGAATGCTACGGCAAACGTCTAGAACTTTTCGAACATGAGGCGACCTCGGTTCGAGTTGAATGCGGAGCTCATGAAGCCGACCTTCGGCATCAACGATATCAACAATGCCTCCTTGCCGTGGATGGCGGACACCGACGATACTGCCATTGCTGAAGTCAATAACTTCTGACTTTCTCTGCGTAACATCGCGATCCACGACTCTGCCACGATACTGCAAGCTTCTAGTGTTGTCAACGAAGAGGAGAGAAAGTGATATCTTTGTGAGGACGCTCCACGGCGCCTGAGTGCTTAGTTCGTGCCGGCCATCCATCGACTCGGACAGAATCAGAATCGCAGAATGGTCTCCATCCACTAACTTGCAGGAGTCAACAACATTCTGAGCGTGTCTACGGTCAACGACAGTAGCTATGACAGTGGTGCCGTCGGGTGCATTCTTTTTCCCTCCTTTGGTGCCGGTATGTGTTCCACGCTGAATGCCAAGCTCCAGAGTGAGTAGTTGAAGTCGTCTCTCGGTGGCATCTTGAATGCCAATTAGAAGCTGGCTCTGATCATGTCCATCAATGGCAAATGGCGGTGCTACCAAGATAAAGACCTTGGTTTGAGTGCGAGCTGGTTGATCAGAGTATCGAACATTCGAGTTGTTCATAGGTACGCTATGAAGTTTGGCAAACATTATCTCGTGTTGTAGTCCATCAAACTCGTGATCATCTAGACCCATGTTGTGAAACCCCTCGTCAAGGCCTTCGTAGAATGGTGCCGCTAACAGACTGCTCAGACTAGGATGGATCTGATGGGTAAAGTTGGCACTAAGACGAGCATGGCTTCCCTGGGATTCATGCCTCCTGGCCCCAGCATGGTTAGATAGTAACGGCTGGTCTGGTATTATGGCTCTTTCATGAGACGCAGATAGGTCAGCTCTTGCCAGCATAGAGCTGACCCTACGTGAACTTCTTCTTGCAACACCACTGCCTTCCTTGTCCTGTTGTTCCAGAGATGAGACAAGATCTATCATGGGTTTCTCGAGCCTCTCGCTCTTCCTTGGCCGCTTTCCTGGGAGAGGAGCTCCAAAGCTTTCTCTAAAGTTAGGTTGCACAGGCGTCCCAGGAGCACTTGTAAAGGCAGAAGGCATAGAGCTACGACGCCGAGAGGTCTTTGATTTGGCATCTTTCTGTCGAGAAAGGAAAGGGTCTTCATGTTGTAGATATGTGAGGCGCCAGACAGTGTATTCACTAGTTTCCCGGTTGATTGTCACCGCAATGATCAGGGGCTGGCTTAGGTCTTGTGTCAGTGCACCAGGAATTTTGATCTCTTCCACGTGCAGGACTTCCTCAGCTGCATCGAGGAACGATAGCTTCTTAGTCTTGGTCTGTCTTGTGCTTTTGCTATTTTGAGGCTCCTGATTTGTGACAACCAAGCCCAACTCCAGCAACGGATCGGTCAATGAAACAAGGCGTGGCCAGCGAGAATCGGGTTGTTCCAGTGGTGCTTCCCAAAAATTATCCAGAGTCGAGCTCAGACGGAGTGAAAGAGCTTTCGGCTTTCCAAGACCCTCCACAGAAAAAGCGGTTAGTTGAGAGCTATTGAAAGCTGTCAACTGTGAAGAGACGAAGGAATTTGGTGGGACTCGAGGGAACTTGAAAGATATGGGCGCAACACTCTCGGCCTTCTGCTTGCGCTGAATGATAACTCCGACAGGACCTGCAAAAGCGGATTCGATCTCGAATGGCATATGAACGATATGGCTGGTGCCAGATAAGAAGTAGATGTGCGCCTGAGTCTTGAGAAAAACAACCAGCGCTTTGGACAATGCCGGTCGCTGATCTGACTCGGCCTCTTCATCTTGTGTAGACTTGTCGTCCTTGGAAGCCGGGAAATATGCTAAAAGCGCCTGTATGACAGGTTCTTTTTCAAGTTCGAATCTGAAAGTCTTTCGAAATATTCCACCTCGACACCATATGACGCAGTGTTTCGTCGTAAGTATTTCGTCCTCGAGATCTCCATCGAATCGATCGTCTGTTGAAATATCCCACGTATACGACGTCGACGGTGGATTTGGCGGTAATAATTGTTCGTTGATGGCATGTCGAAGCCCTGAGGGCTGATGCAACCCCAGGGACTTCACCGTCGCCATGTTCCGATGGCCGCCATAAGCAGCTTTCGCGTGTCTTTGATTGTACGATCGTTCGAAGAGGCTACCAATGGCTTCTCAGATAGAAAATCGCAGTCGGTTGTACCCGTACAGAAGCGTTGAAGATGTTTTGCTGCGCGTCGAGATATTGTTTATGGTGGACTTGCACCGATACACTGTGCCCCGCGAAAGTTCACCGTACCTACCTATCATGGATGCTACCCGGTAGGTGGTGGGGCCGTTCTTGGCGCGTCTAGAACTGAAGCTCATGCAAAGCTGCCTCGTGACGTAGCTGCAGGTACAAGGTACATCTACCGATCCTTAGGTTTGCGCATTAGGTAGACCTCTATAAGCTGTCGTAGCTTAGTTTCAGCATTCAACTACTAACCTTCCAACCTACAAACGAGCTCAACAACTTTCTGTTCCTCGCAATCGCTCTATCCCCGGGCCTTTTCGCTTCCCAGAATGATATCATTGCCGTCGCTGCAATGACGGAACAGTCACCGCAACCAAGCCATGAGCTGGCGCGCGACACCGATGCCCAACAACCGCAACATGAGCCAGCGCCCGAAACCAGCGAGACGGCTTCGCCTGTAGAAGACAAGGGCCTCGACGATGGCGCACACGATAAGAGCGATTCGGAAGAAAGAGCGGTGGACAAAGTTGGGGATGTTGAAGTCAAAGATGTGAAGACTGGAGAAAGCGAGGATGGAAAGTCGGGCCAAGAGGAAGAGGAGGAAGAAGATGATGATGACGAAGAAGAAGAAGAGGATGATGACGACGACGAAGACGACGACGATGATGAAGACGAAGAAGACGATGACGATGAAGAGCCGAGACTCAAATATGCTCGACTAACTCAACACCTCAACGGAGTATATAGAAATGGCGACGCAACCAGCGCGTTTCTTGTCGCGGGAGATAAGATGGTAGGTCAAGTTTGTGTTGGAAACCTTCTTACTAACTCTTATACAGATAGTTGGAACGCATAATGGCAATATCGTAAGTCATTGGCATACCACTAACACGCCTATTACTAACTCTGGCCCAGCATATCGTTCAACTCCCAATGTTCCAGTCCATGAGAGTATACCATGCACACTCAGCCTCAGTTACATCCATATCAATATCACCATACCCACCTCCGTTGCCGACCGAGAAGCCGGAGACGGCGCAAAAACCTACAGCATCCAGTAATACCACCGGGTCGCCCGGTCGCGCGGGAGATTCGTCCCCGGCAGCAGCTTCCAGAAAACTTCGCGAAGCACCGCAAATCCCGAGGACACCATCGAACGATATTTATGTCGCCACTTCTTCCTTGGATGGCAATGTCTGTGTGCAGTCTTTGATCGATATGAAGGATGTCCAGCTACGGAACTTTGCTCGTCCAGTTCAAGCGATAGCGCTATCACCAGAATTCAAAACTGATCGGACCTATTTGTCTGGAGGACTCGCTGGGCAACTCATTCTTACCGCAGGAGGTGGTCCAGGCCGCAGCACCTCGACAACAACTGGAACTGCTGCGGCTACGGCTTCAGGCTGGTTGGGAAGTATGGGACTTGGTGGTAGCTCGGGCAAGGACACCATTCTACACTCTGGCGAAGGAACTATTAGCACCATCAAGTGGTCCTTGTCCGGAAAATATGTGGTCTGGCTCAACGAGCATGGCATCAAGATTATGCGGTCAAAGCTACATCTCGAAAGCGCAGATGCAGAAGACGCATGGAAACGAGTTGGACACATCGACCGCCCACAGACAGACGAATGGGAAACGATGGCCAGTGTGTGGAAAGGCCGTGTTGAATGGATTGACGAGCAGGCTGTTGAAGTGGATGAATCCGACCAGAGCCCCGTCGACAAGAGCCTATCTCCCGCCACATCTAAGCTCAGACAACAAGCTATGGCGGGCAAGAAGAAGATCGAGCGGTTACTTGTAGGCTGGGGTGGGACAATATGGATTATACATGTTCACCCTGGAGGTATCGGTGTCGGCCGGCACGCTGGTGAGAAGACTGTTGGGCGCGCTGAAATTGTTAAAATGTAAGTTTCTCTCAGACATTGGCTCTGTCGAGCTAAAGCTAACTTGAACAGACTTCGCATGGATTGCATCATCTCCGGCATTTCGTTATATACCCAGAACCTTTTATTAGTACTTGCATATTGTTTACCAGAAGACGACGACGATGATGATCCTGGGTCGGTCTCAAATTCACCAAGTAAAGGGCACAAATCCAATCTTTCAACAGGAAGTGGACCGTCCGGTGGTATCCCCCGCCGACAAAATAATCAAGCTCCGGAGCTTCGCCTTATCGATCTCAACTCCCAGGCTGAAGCCGACAAGGACAGTCTGAGTGTCAGTCGCTATGAGCGATTGTCGTCGGGTGATTACCATTTGTGTGTTTTACCTGCACGCAATGCTGCATCTGCAATCGCTTCTTCTAGGGGTGCCTTGGAGGCGATAGCTGGGATCGGCACAGATATGTGGAATGCTGCCATCAACCCTCGATCTCTTTTCAGCTCTGGGGGTAGTGTTCGAAGCCGTGGTAGTGGTGATGACTCCAGTACAGCAGGAATAATTCGACCTGGCCCTAATCGAGGACTCTCTCCATCCGTCCATTCAGGTCTTGTCAAGCCCGGTGTCAAGATATTTATACACAGCCCTTATGACTGTATCCTTGCCACCAGACGAGATCTCAGCGATCACCTTGGATGGCTACTAGAGCGTCAGCAGTACCAGCGTGCATGGGAGCTGCTGGATGAACACCCAGAGATCATGGCACCGCACAATGAGAGACCCAATGATGGTACTCCTTCAACGCCGACACTCAAACAAGAGGCTAGCGAGGATATCAATGACGATGAGTCTGGTGTCGATTCGCAACTGCGAGACTTCTATTCTTCAGCTGAGCGGGAGAAGAGGCGGATTGGAGAGCTCTGGATTCAAGAGCTCATCGAAGAGAATGACTGGGCGTCTGCTGGTAAGGTTTGCGGGCAGGTGCTCAAGACCCCGGATAAATGGCAGAAATGGGTTTGGACGTTTGCCGGCGCAAAGAGGTTTGATGCCATCACGAACTACATACCCACAGAGCAAATGCACCCGCCACTTCCTTCGACTATATACGAAGTTGTACTGGGACATTATATACAGAACGACAAGCCAAGATTTAGGGAGCTATTGGACCGTTGGTCCCCGGAGCTATTCGATATCAAGACCATCACGACTGCGTTGGAGAACCAGCTCAAGTATCGAGATGTGCGCGAAGACAGCATCGATGATGGAGAAAAGGGGCGGGACTGGCGGATCGTGATGGAGAGTTTGGCAAGGTTGCACGAGGCCAACGGGCGATATCGCGAAGCTCTCAAATGCTACATCAAGCTTCACGATGCAGACTCGGCCTTTAGGTTGATTAGAGACAACCACCTTGCAGAAGCCGTTGCAGACGACATCCCAAGCTTCCTTGGTCTCAGAGTTCCGGCGGGTAAAGTTGATGAAATGACAGCAGAGGAACTTGATGAGGCTACAGCAGAGGCCATCACACTGCTCGTGGACGAAGCTCAGCATGGCCTTCTGCGTCCTGACATTGTGGTAGAGCAGCTTCTCGCCCAGCAACTCGACCTATACATATACTTTTATTTCAGAGGTCTATGGAAGGGCGAAGGTATTCAGGAACATAGCGGAGAGAATGCGGACCGGCTGGTCATGGACAGTCAAACTTTGGTTGATAACTTTGCGGACTTGGCGGTTCATCTGTTTGCGACCTTTGATCGGACGTTGCTTATGCAGTACCTCAAGACCTCGGTTTCATACACATTCGAAAAGGTAAATCAACACATGGAGCTGAGACTGCGATATCTTTACTGACTTGGTATAGGCTGTTCAAGAGTGTGAGACATTCTCATACTATGACGAGCTTGTATTTCTATACTCCAAGACGGGGCAAATGAAGCGCGCTCTCTATCTCATCATTGATCGTCTGAAGAACGTTCACAAAGCAATCGAGTTTGCTAAGGAACAGGACGATCCTGACTTATGGGAAGATCTTCTCAAATACAGCATGGACAAACCCAGCTTCATTCGAGGCCTGCTTGAGCAAGTTGGTACAGCTATCAACCCCATCACTGTGGTGCAGCGAATTCCCGAGGGACTTGAGATTGAAGGTCTCAGGGAAGGGCTCACACACATGATGAAAGAGCACGAGATACAATACAGCATTAGCTCGGGGGTTGCACGAGTGCTTCGAAGTGAAGTAGCCACAGCGCAGAATGAACTCAGAGCTGGCCAACGCAAGGGCATCAAGTTTGAGGTTGTTGTTCAAGACCAGGAACATGTGGACGTTGAAGTCAAGGATGTTGCCACAGACGCTGACAATCCGGAGCCCAACGTTTCTCACCCATCCACAGGCCATGATCACCGAGTGCCTAAACCAGGGCATTGCGCAAGATGCCATGAGCCTTTCTCCGAGTACGAGATGGAGACGTTGGTTGGATATGCCTGTGGGCATGTGTTTCACGTGAGCCATCTCTTGGAGATGTTGCATGGAAATAAGAAGGTGGATGTCGATCTGGGCAATGGTTCTGAGGAGGGAAATCGGTATTCTGTAGGCATGAAGGTAATGAGAGCACGGCTGCTGAAGGATAAGATGAGAGGAGGTTGCCCTGTCTGTCATGTTAAAGAATAAATATATCAGGCAGAGAGAGCATCATTTCTGGGCGTCAAATATACTAGCGGCGTACAAAGAGGTAGTCAGTCTTAGAACATTAGTTTGGACAGTTTCACGGCATACAATAAAGACAGACACATTTATGATGGGAGCAAATCCGAGTTCTTTTCAAAGTGCCTAGGTACAGCGCAGCAATATTAAGACCCTCCACTCGGTTCCGAAATGCCAAAGAATTTCAATCACAATCCTGCGTTACCATCATTCTACTTCCTGCAGGCTCTTGAACCAACGACCATTGAGAATTCCATGTCAAGCCATCCAACACTATCCCCTTCTCTCTAGCATGAAAGATATATCCGAGTATAGAGTGAGTATGAATGCATGAAGCATGATCTAGAAGGTTGTTTAGAAGACGACAGCGATGAGCATGCCAGCAGCACCAAGAGCAGCACCGGGAGCAAGCATCTTGGCAGCTCCTGTGGCCGTGACACTGGGGGTGCCAGTGGGAGTACCCTCCTCAGCCTCCTCGGTGGAAGAAGCCTCGACATCTGTGGTAGTGCCAGAGACGGTGTCGTAGCCAGTCTCAGAGTTGCTGACGACGGCGGTGTCAGTGGGAGCGGGCACCATGACGGTTGGGTTGCCAGAGGCGTCGGTGGTGCTGATGATAGGGGGAAGAGTAGGGTTCTCAGCACCCTCGGAGTCGGCCTGGCTGGGGCTGGGTCCCTGCTCGGCGGGAGCGGTATCAGCGGGAGGGACGTAGGGAGTCTCGGTACCAGGAACAACAGGGACACCGGGAACACCAGGAACATCAGTAGACTGAGCGCCGGTCTGCTCAGCGGGAGGGGCAACCTCGGTGGCAGAAGAGACGCCCTGGATGTTGTAGGTGGTCTGGCTGTTACCAGCGGGAACAGTAGGGTTCTCTCCAGGAGGAGGAGGCATGTCACTGCCGACAGAAGGCTGAACCTCGACGCTGGAAACGACGGGAACAGCGGAGCCGCACTGAGTCTCGTGGGTGACGGCGCAGATGTTCATGGTAGAGACGACAGAGCCTGTGTTTTGAGTCAGTTTATGAAGTTTCGAGGATAGAGTAGAAAACATACCGTCAGTAGTGGTAACGCCATAGTGAGTGACGGACTCGACAGCGGTCTGATCAGCTAGAGAGGTGTCAGTTTAACAGAAATATCAAGAGGATGTTGAGGTTACGAACAGATACAGGGAGCACTCTCGCCCTCGTGATCGGTGGCGAGGGCAGAAGCAGCGCAGAATGCCAGAATGCTGGCAACGACCTTGAGGTTGAGGACAGCCATCGCGACGGTGAAGAATCTGTTGTTTGGGAGAGGTTAACGAGTGATCTTTGTAGGGTTGTGGTGAAGAGAGGAGGAGAGGAGAGGAGGTTTGCGAGATGTGTGCGAGAGGCAAAGAAGCACGAGCACGTGAATGATCAAGAGATCAAAGAAGAAAGACAAATACTCACAGGTTTGATCGTTGAAGATGTTGAAGTGCAAGTGACTGTAGATACAGATGACGATGCAAGAATGTGACTGTGAAGAGATGCACGATCGATGCAGAGAAGAAAGAGAGATAGAGGGTGAGGAAGAGAAGAAGAAATAGAAAAATCAAAAGTCGAGAAGATCCTTTTCAAGGCAGACGTAAACAATAGAGAGAGGCCCCTGCGTGCATGAATGGTCTGCCAGTGTCAGTCGCTGGCAGTGACAGTGACAGTGATGAGCAGCTGGCAACCCAAGTTGCTGGTTTCAAGGGGCAACGGTTTAACAGTGGTGAATGAATAGAAACTCTCCAGTGGTGAATGCTAAGCAACAGCCGTTATTTGGTGGTACGGATTCTTGTTGCACCACGTCGTGCTGAGGCATCATGTCCCATTTTTTTGGTGTTTGCCCCTGAGATGGGTGACTCAACTGAAATTGAACAAATGGAAGTGGTTTCTATAGTGATATTGATTGTTCTATAATATCATATGATATTCTGTGTTTAAGTAGTCTTATCTAGCTTCTCGGTGGAATCAAGAGAGGTTATTCATATCTTGGTTGCTAGGTGCCCGGGTAGTCTATGTCCGCCCAAGTCAAGATACAGATGTTGCACCAACATGCAGCCATTCTAGAATCAAAGAGAGCAGGATGTTTCTTCGTATATTCTGGATGTTTAATTAATATATGCTCTATGCTCTACTTACTTTATGTAAAGACTGTACTCTTGCTAAATATACTCACAAGGATCGTCTTGATTCACAGAAATCATTCAACAAGGCTCTCCTCGCCCTGCACCTTTGTATTGTATCTTGTCTAATTACTCTTACCACTTAAATCCTAAAGCATCTCTGCTAGAATGTGCGATGCTGCGGGTCCTGTCCCACGTTGCAACCGCAGCGGCATCTCACATTCCTATACACAGCATAAGCCATATCTGCCTCAGATAGATTATCCCCTCATCGAATCTCGAGTCTATGACACTATTCAAGACTCAGAATACATGCTGGACAACGACGCAAGTCTCATCGCTCAGCATGAATACGATACAGGAACCAGACTCAGCGTAATAGGCTGTGCTCTTGTCTCTCCAACACGTGTCTGCTCTTGTGTCATGTCACTCGCCTGTGCTTCAGAGTGAGTACCCGATGAAGGACAGGCCGTCTCCGAGCAAAGTCATTCAAATGCAGAATACCTGGGACAACGTTGGGGGAGAGGAAAGGACAGGTTGAGGTTTGTCTAAGCGAATCTGCGGGCTCTCGTAATAAAACGGTGTGTCTCGGGGTCCTTTGTATTCTCCCACGACACATTAAGGAAGTTCAATTATAGAGTGTCAGGTTGCGATTGGATTTATTACTAGATGACTCCTGGATCTAGGAATTCAAGGGTCTTTAATTAATCCATGTCCTCAGTATTTATCGCTTTCCGTATAGTCGGTGTCACCCAGGAAATTGATTTATAGGCCAGAATGAATGATTCAGTTGGCAGAGTAGTAACCAAGGAAGTTATTTTTTTTATTCTTGAATTGTTTTGACTCAAGTGGTTAAGTCCTGGTCTAATAGGTACCCCATGCGACTACGCCCACAGCCATACATAAATGTCATGGCTTTCCCGATAAATTGAGTAAATGACAATAGTCTAATAGAAGATAGTGTTCTATAGAGTCAATCTAGACAAAAGAAAAAGAAAGAAGGAAAAACATCACCAATGTGCCCAAACATGGCATCCATGAATCGAGTTCCTTAGGTGTAGGGTAAAAGAATATGCAAAATTTACAAAAAAGAAGGTATAATGATGGAATCTAACCATCTGCAATGGACGAACAGGGAATCGAACCCTGGACCACTCCCAGATTATTCGGATGAATTATGCTAAGGGAGTATTATACCACTAAACCATTCGCCCGATTTTGGATATTAGAGTTCCGCAAATTGGCTCTCATGTTCGCTGTGCGCAATTCTTGGACAGCTCAGTCACCAAACTTGCCCGCCATGTTCAACAGTAACATATGTAGTTAATCATTCGCTAACCTTTCTCTATCATCCAGATAAAAACACACACTGTGCCTGTGTGCACAAAAAGACTGGCCTTTGCTGCTCATATTCCCACCTCCAGGGTATCCACACAAACATTACCAAAATCATAGAATCATAAAATCATAAAAAGCTGCAGAGAAACAAAGCAATATAGAAATAATCCAAGAGAAATAGGAATGTCCAGAAACATCACAGTCGCTTATTTTTAGCCTTCAAACAGTTGCCTTAGTCGTCGCAGGTGTCCAGTCGTCGATAATATCGTAGTTACCAGAACACCATAGCATACCACCATGACCAATCGAGTTATAAGATCAGGAAGTACCATCATCAAGACTGCCAAACAAAGAAAACTCATAGAAAACCCATTGATGAGAGTCCTGAGAGGAACAAGTGGAGGGGGCGCGGCCTCCTTATTCACAGGAGCATTTGTCGCTGCCCCCTGCGATAGAGCAACAAGATCTGAAGCCCCAAGGAATTGAGTTTCGGCTTCTATTAAAATCTGCCGGTGGCTTAGAAATGTTTTGTATGCTTGTATTTCATCGTTCGCTGGTGCTGGTAGCTTTTGCATGTCCTCTAGAGACATGACCAAGTTTCCTGACATGGTTAGAGGAGGGTCTGCGAAAGGTCTGTGTGTACTTACTATATTTACGCAGAGTATTCTCAATCTTGTCCATCACTCGATGTCTACTTCGATGAATATCATGGGTTGAAAAACGTTCTTCTCGTTCAGAGACAGCCATGTGCCCATTATTCCGTGTAGTGATGGAATCCAATCGTATCAGCTCTTCCTCCAACGCCCCAAGTTGGTCTTGGTGGTATAGAAGGGTACGATGATGGAGCCAGTCGAACCTTCGATATAGTGGCTTGAGTCGTGGTTCAACTAGACCTGATACTCTGGCTGCTATCGATGCATATCCATCCAGAGCATCGATAGGGAGGTCGTCGTTCAGCGCAGCCATATCTTCTTGGGATTCTTGGTATGGAATATCGTATAAGGAAGATTGATCGGCAAAGGAAGGTTCCAAAGTGTTAGCTTTCCGGTTTGGATATGCGAACCCAGAATGATAAGGTTGCTCGATAGGTGTTAACCCCGGATGTTGAGGCGAAAATGGATCTTGAGAAGGAGGGAAGCCAGCAGGAGTATGGTTTGGTCCCCAAGCATAGGACATGGGACTGACAGGAGATTGAGGATAATTAGCAACGGCCACAGCTGAAGGTGCAAATCCCGATGGCGCAATTTGACGGCCGTTGGGCGGACCCTTGAAATAGCTCAATTCCGAAGAAGATGAGAAAGCTTCATGGGGGACAGAGTTCGGCTCGGGGCCGGGACCGGGCCCAGAGGACGATATACTACCAGCTCGATGTGCACCCTTGGTCTTGAAATTCCTTGCTTCCCTTGAGGGCTTAGTCCTATTGCCGGTAGGCTTGGATACGGCTGTATCGTCGGTGGACGTAAGCTGCGTAACGGCGGACCCGCTGACAGTACGTTGAACACTTGATGGAGGGTACTCCATCTTGGATGACGAACTGGGCGGTGTTGGATAATGAGTTGCACCCTCACTAGGGGACTGGCTGCCACTTTCTTCGTAGTCTTCGACTGTGGACTGGTGGGATATGGGTTTTTGCATCGGCGCGCCGTCAGAGGAAGACCAGGAGGGCCTAGGTCGAGTTTGCGCTCGGTCGTTCATTGTGATAGGTGCCGAGGAATAGGTTCTCTGGTTTTATATAGTAATAGATTACTCTCAAGTTTGCTTGAGAAAAATCGAGGATTCTGAAATGTTGGGGCCAAGAGTCGGCTTATCAAGGGTGTCTTATACGATAATATTCAAGCATATGCCAAACGCCTGCCGAGGATGTCACCGGTAGTAAGCTAAGTGTTCACCAGGTTCTCAACCCGGAACCATCATGAGTACTCTTCTTAGTTGTATCGGCAGTGTATTGATGCTCTCATAGTGCCGAAAATAGCGTTTGACAGGATCGTAACACCCGTGCTGGAATCCGTGAGCAACCGTAAATATGTCAACTTAAAGTAAGATCTGACATAACATAAAGGCGTGGAGGCCGACGTAAGACAAAAGAAGTTCCCGATAACTTTGAACTGAGCTTTAAATCGACAAAAAAAGGAAGAAGGGTTGCGGGGGAATTAAAGGGAAAAGTAGACTTCAAGACTTCTTGAAACTAAACCGACATGAGATGATCATGATGATATGTTTGTCATTACAGCGACAAATAGTCAATGCGCTGCCGCTGCCTTGTTTCGAACGACTACGAACGGCGTGAGCAGCTGAGCCGCGGAGGCCGGGTGAGCTTGTCATTGGAGCCGAGATGGAGGGGGAGTCAAAGGTTGGGTGGTATCAGAGAGAACTGCATGTGAAGTGAAGTGGTGGTGACAGCAGTGATTAGCCATGCAACAAGTACCGAATAGAGCAGAAAATAAGTCGTTCACTCTTTGTCCACTAATAAGTTACAAGGAAATTGAGCCAGTGTTGTACAAGTAAATTCGAGATGACAATCAATGCCTTCTTCAAAATGGTCGTTTGAATTAAAGATGAAATATTAAGAGGTATAGTTCGTAAAGTAAAAGACACAAGGGAGACTCGTATACATATGACGTACTACGTAAGCTACATGATTGAAGATAACAAAAGCGTTCATCAATCAAGACATTTACGTCTGATCCCACGCACGTGATTAGATTCATGATATGCGATAACCCGGCATGATCCGAGCTAATGGGTTCAACATAGCTCCACCAGAGCTTCGAAAAAGAAGATCCAATAATTACATACCTTGATTATTTCAAGGTCTCATGCCAATTGAGTTTGGAATAACCACCACTTTGAGGGCGATATGATGGTTCACATATGATCAGCCTCATTTTAACTGCCAGGTCATAACGCATGCCCACTGCAACCCTCTATTCCGTCCCTCCAATCGCGCTACCACCCACACCAACATAAACACTTGCGATAATCAAGGCTCTGAGCTTTGATACCAAGGACTCGAGTGTATTTGGATAATCCCGGCCATACAAATACATATCCGAAACTCTTCTGCAATTCCTATCATCATGTCACGAATACCAACCTCTGTCCTAAGCAAATACCTGCTGAAAGGACAAATACCTCGGCAAGGCTGTATCAGTGCGCGCCATATATGCAGACGTCCTACATTACCGTCAGCAGCCACATCTCTCGCCAACACGACAAGGCCGCTGCACGTTTCTCCTGAAGCTGCCACACCTCCTGTACAACCAATACCTCTACGGAAGCAGTTGAAGGATGATGCAAAGAAGGCCAAGAAACAGGGCAAAAAGAAGTCAAAGGGCGATTCTCAAACAGTTGAAGGCTGGGAGCTCACTGTCGGTATCGAAATCCATGCTCAATTGAACACGGCCCACAAACTATTTTCACCAGCAGTTACGTCTTTCAACGATGAACCCAACAGCCATGTCGCTCTCTTTGATGTTGCCATGCCTGGCAGTCAGCCCTTATTCCAGAGGGAAACTTTGATTCCCGCTTTACGCGCAGCCTTGGCCTTGAATTGCGATGTCCAGGAAGTTAGCCGATTTGACCGAAAACACTACTTCTGGTGGGATCAACCGTCTGGGTATCAAATCACTCAGTACTACGAACCTTTCGCCAAGAATGGACAAATTACTCTCCTTGCTCGTGACGGAATCTCTCCTCAGGATGGCGAAAGTGTGACAATTGGAATTAAACAGGTTCAACTCGAGCAGGACACTGCAAAGACGCTTGCTCAGACTGGCAAGGTTCAATGGCTTGACTTCAACCGTGTGGGCGTTCCTCTGATCGAGATTATCACCGAGCCTGAACTTCACCACCCTCGTACTGCTGCCGTTTTTGTGCGAAAAGTCCAGATGCTGCTGAATGCCGTTGACGCCTGCGTGTCAGGCATGGAAACAGGAGGTCTACGAGCCGATGTCAACGTCTCTGTTCGGAGGACTGACGGGTCCAATCCGTCCCTTGGCACAAGAACTGAAATCAAGAACTTGAGCACCATCAAAGCGGTTGAAGACGCTATTATCGCAGAACGTGACCGTCAAATCAGTGAATTGGAAGCTGGTCGCTCTATTCCCAGTGAAACTCGTGGTTGGGCTATTGGATCTACTGAAACACGGCGACTACGCGGGAAAGAGGGCGAAGTGGATTATCGATATATGCCCGACCCTGATATTGCTCCGCTTGTCATTGGAAACGACCTGGTAGGCCACCTGCGACAATCACTGGCTGTTACTCCTGATTCGGAGCTGGATACTCTCATCGCTCGGTTTGGTCTTACGGCAAAGGATGCCTTGTCTCTGATCAACCTAGAGAACGGCTCGCGTGTCCAATATTATTACAAAGTTCTTCATTCTATCCAGAAAAAGCTTCTGGAAGATCTCGGTGAAGCTGAGGTACCCGAACTGAAGAGTTACTCTGCCGTGGTTGGCAACTGGATCATCCACGAACTTGGTCGCTTGACAACCTACAAGGCTGGACCACTTGCAACTCGAGACTTGACATTCACACCAGAGGGTGATTGCGAACAGGTCCCTGACTCAGACCTATCACAACTCCTTTATCATCTGATCCGCAAGCATATCACGGGCAAGGTTGCTAAGGAACTCCTCTTCGCCATCTATCTGAAAGAGATTGAGGATGGGGTCACTCAGGCAATCGAGGATAACGATCTGTGGTTCAAGGAAATCCCAGAGGAGGAATATGAACTTCTGGCTGATCAAGCTATGGAGGGAGAGGATAAGATCTTGCTGGAATTCTTCAGCTCTGAAACTTTGCCTCAGGGCAAACTCATGTTCCTCGTGGGCAAGATGATGCGGCTTGGACCTACTGAGCGCATTGTCCCGGCAAACGCTGAGCGCGTCATGAGGGCAAAGGTTGAATCTCTGCGAAGAGAGTGATTCGCATCCACGGCAAGCGGGAATGTATGATGTTACAATGATGAATAGCACAAACCCTTCTACTGTCACCTGAATTGTCCACCTATCCACCGTGCCACCCGGATTGTTGATTCAAGATGGCGTTTAGCCCACAACTAAAGATAGTTAACCGGTCCGACAATGAGGCTTTGACCGGGCATCACTGGTGTCACCAGCAGTTCTCTTGCGTACTGAAGCACAAGGTAGCAAACACGGATCGGTCGATACAAGGCATGGCATGTGCCTAGAATAAACGATTACTTCTTTCCTTCCAACGTATTCTCCAAAGCAAGTTTGGTCACGACAAACCCTGGTGCATCTACAAGCTTGTTTCCCAAAAACGACAAACTCATGGCTATCATATTTCCAGCACGCGACGCGGTTCCTTCTCATAAGGACAGAGATGTCCCACGAACTGAGGAATCCAGCCATGGTTCGACATTTAAAACACTTGTCCCAAGCGACCGAGACAGTGAGAGTGGTGTTAAGACAGAAACAGTGTGGGAGACGATGAATCCATATACAACCCGTGATCGAGATAATCCGTCGACTACTACGTCGACAGTATTGCCAAAGACTACGGAGACGCCAGTCTTTACTACAGCAAACGAAATTAAATATTCAACGGAGACGTCTACGGGTAGCCAGAGCCCTAGTTATCTGAACGCAACACTTCATCACTCCGGTGGTCTATCAGATGGAGCTATAGCTGCTATTGTTATCGGCGTCATATCTGGGTTGGCTACGATAGCACTAGCAATATGGCTCTTAATTCACAAATCACGCAGACGCTCAAGAACAACACAAGTTACTCCTCCACAAACCCCGATCTACAGTCCTCCTCCGCCAAATTCCCCATTGCAAGCTCCTCCGCCTCTAGCTGAGCTAGGCGCTCAAAGCGATCGCACATCAGGACTAGAAGATTCTTGGGTCAGTTACGGAGACCGTGTCCGATCACCTACTCCTCAACCCGCAGTGGCAGAGGTCAGGAGCTTTACTCGTGCGTGGCAGAAACCGCGTGTATATACCGTCGGCGGGGGACGTATCGCAGAACTAAAAGGCTCAGAGGCTCCGCCGAGCCCCGAAGATAGAGACGACGACATGTCGCCTATCTCTCCAATGTCTCGAGCTAATTCTTCTCACGCTGACCGTCGTGTCGTGAGTCCGGTGTCGTTGACTTCGAGGTTCAGCACGCTGTCGTCCAGGACCGACCGGAGTCGAGAACGGGGAGAGAGGAGAGGGTTTTAATAGGTATTTTACCTCTTGGTCATTTGAGAGACTTTCTGATTGATAGGGGCAGGCGTAATTTCGGTGTTTCTGGATGAGGGTGAGACGATGGGATTTTGTGCTACGGTTTGGGTCGCTTAGGGATAGGGGATGGACCAGAAACTGAGGTTTTTGAAGTTACTTAGCTATTTGATTGCGGGCAGATAGGGGAGACAGATCTCAATGTAATCTAACTCACTATTGGGCTTAAGACTTATCGGAGATCAGTCTTAGTTCTGGATCAGGTTTCAATATGCTCTGTTGTGCAGTGGACAACGAGGGCTGGATGTAACTATAGTGTTTTGTGATAATTATGAGCAGCGAGGTGAATTTCATACTATATACCGCCAGTGTCATTCCTTTTGTAAGGCGTCATGTTCATATTCGTATGATTTCTGAGTAGATCGTACAATTGCAAGCTAACGGCCAACATCATAAAACTCCAGACTCCTTACGTGCTGAAACACGATAGTGCGTTTATGCAGAAGTAAAAAGGACCGTAACAAGCAAGGTATGTTCTCACCAACCCCGTGTTGCCCCGTCCCCTGAGCCTGTTCAGACTATCTATGCCTTTCCGTTATGCCCATGGTCGTGGCCATGAGCTGCCTGCGGCACTTCGTTATCATACTTTCCAGGCTGAAAAGCATAATTCAAATTCTCTCTGTCCTTCAAGAACATATCAACCCTTTCATCTTTGGATCGGCCCGCAGCAACTGTGTTCCGACGGGCAACCTGCTGCCCGATGGCGATATTGGTCTGGTTCTTCATCTCCATAATTTCGGCGCCATACTGATCTGCTCTGCTCATTTGGGCAAAAGCACCTATCATGCACATGACAACGACGAGGGTGGCAAAAAGGCCATTGGACATGTATAAGGGATCTTTGACCCTGCCATCACGAGCATCATACCAGCGCTCCCAGTCCTCCCATGTAGCATTATTCGTAGCGGATCCAGCCTTGTGTCGCCAGTTACGGTCGGCATCACGAACTCTTTCATTGAGTGTCTGGGGCCGGCCACCAGTCCATCCTACACCGTGGGCATCATAGAGTTCGCGTTTGGAGGGGTCGCTGAGGAGGTCGTTTGCAGCAACGATAAGACGATATCGTTCTAGGCGAATTGCATGTGGGATGCTATCGATATCGGGAGTGTGACTGTGTCGGTCTGGATGGTAGACTTTGACAAGCTCGTAGAATCGATGTTTGGTATACGGAGCGTCACTCTTCATAGCAAATATCTCGTATGGAGAAGGATAAGTAGTTTTGGGCCATTCGGGGATGTCATTGCGACCGAAGCTGCCTCGATTGTCGCTGCTCAATGTAGCATACCGCTTATACCGGTCTATGGAGCAAGTCGTTGGCAATGCGTAGCTAGCTCGTACCCCTCTAGATGACGTTATAGACCGGAGAGACGTTATACTCGGCACGGCGGGGAGGACATTGCAGGAGCCGAGAAAGATGGCAGATTTATTCAGCAGCATGACGATTGTGGTCAGTGATATGAGCCTGAAGGCATTGAAGACATGTTCAGCACCTTGAGCTATGAGGTTTTCGGATATAGCGAATTGAGCATGTTAGAGCAGGAATCGATAGTAAAAGATGGAGGTTTAGGCGGCGCATCACGGCAGCGAATGAGCACGCGCATCATACCCGCGTATTCCGTTCCGTTCCTGCCTACCTAGGTAGGTAGGTGCCCCACAGTTCGGCGACAGGGATTATCTAATCGCCGATAAATTGACAAGAAGATGGTCACGAGACCAGATCTATCTCACCGAGATGTTCACCGTGGTGAGGAAATCCTTCTAAACCATCCCTGCTTCGATCTGCCGACGTCCCGAAATACCCTTGCATTCAACGACAGATTCACATATTCTGTCCGTCCGGGTTACCATTGCGTCGTATCCTCCGATTCATTGCAATTGGTGGCGGATAAATCAGTTGATAGCAACTCCAACCGATAATGATCAGATCCCACACAGCACTACAATACGGCCAACCACCCTTTATTGCCGATACCCGGGTCTTCAATGGCAACATTGAAATACTCTCATCGAGATGAAATACTTACTTACCCTGGATTATTCGGTAATTGCTTCAACGTAACCGAGCTTCCATTCGAGCGCTACCGAGGATATCGCCAACTTACAAAGGAGATAAGCACGGAAATAACAGAGTAACATCGACGACATGTCATCAGAGGCGCTACACTAGGTCGGGAGCCTCGATCTGGACAAGATACACGGACCTCTTGTCTTCATTAATTATGTTTATGCTTCTCCTCATCCAAATCAAGTCCGACTCCGCGATTTGGGGTAAAGACGAGATAATGTTTGTCACCCATGGGGAAGGCCCGTCAAAAGATCAACCACACACGCGGTACCTGGAGACGGCAGTTCATGTATCTGTGAACCAATGAGACCATCTCGAGCCTTGATATGACTCTCGATGGCTTCGTTTTCTCGCGTTATGAGCTCATGTTGGTGGAGTTGGAGAACGGAAATCTTCCGGCGGCAACGACAATCTCTCCACTTCCCACCAAACAACTTGGCTGTCATCTCCACTGCAGGCTTTTCTCTTCTTAACTAATCCTTCTTCTCTCTAGGGTGGTCTGTCGTGGGAACTCCTCCCGGCTGTAGTTCATGTTGAGGCTCAAGGATGTTACGCTGGGCTTGGACCAGTATTATCTTCCCGGCTTGGCGTGAGCCTCAACAATGGCCCTTAACACTTCAGCTCTTTAAACGAGAATTAGAACACGAATTGATAGCAATTCAGCCAAAGAAAAGTTTCTGGGTAACTTTACTGAACTACTATTTAATGGTCTCTATGATATGAAATCTCTACATATACTTAACTCAAAACTACCCAACCATCGCCACACCAATTCTCATCACCAACTACTCATCTTATGACGACTGGATCATACCCTGGCATCGGATCCGCTTCGTTTAAAGCACCCCAAGAACAGTCTCCAGCATGTTGTATCCGCGTGCCGACATATCCAGCTTTTCCCAGGATAAAATGCGCCTCAAAGGTTCCGTCATATCATATTGGGAACCTCCACATTAGTTACTGGGTCTATTCGCCACGGTTTCCCTCGGCCCTTTCGTGCTGTTCCTGCTCAAGGGCTGTTAGTGCCGTGGGTCGTTGGACTACGTTCCATTGAACTTGACAATCACATCGCATTATGAGTTTTCAGCTCGTTGCCGACCCTACCATGGTGATTTCTTGGAACTTGCCGTTTCCACACTTACATTGACCGAGGCAGTCGAATATCCGTATTCTCCATACCAGAGATGGATATGGGGTTGATCCCCTACCCCGTTATGATAAAGATATAAAGCTTTGCCTGGACCCTGAGTGCGTTGACCAAGATCTCTCCAGACTTGTCCCCCAGGTCTTTCTATTTAAGCTTGTTTCTCCGTCTCCAGTGATACATTATATCACTGCTCAACCTTTTCTACCCTCCAAGCTTAATACCAAGACAAGATGTCTTCAAGCACTCCTCCTTCCCATGGGGCAACTGCCCCTACTCAGTACACTGAGAAAGGAGACGGCGGCCATTATCATTGCAACCATCCCAACCATTACTATGAAGACCGAAACAGGAGTATTCCAAAGCCTCACCAATCCATGGTGTCGCAGGTCTACGACCCTTCGTTCTTCAAGGTTGCCAACCCTGGTCCTCTAGGGTTGATCAGTTTTGCTCTGACTACCTTTGTTCTTGGTCTCTACCAGTGTGGTGCTGGGTAAGTTAAACTCCGTTCACCGTCCATAGTCTTACATACTAATCCTTTGTTACAGACTCCCTGGATCAAACCCTTTCGGTGGTGTCGGTCCCGACCAAGCCATCTTTGGTCTGGCCGTCTTCTTTGGCGGCATTGCCCAGCTCTTTGCAGGGCTTATGGAGTTCCGTGTTGGCAATACCTTTGGTACCACCGTCCATTGCTCCTACGGTGCCTTCTGGCTTGCCTTTGCCATGTTCTTCGTTCCTGATCTCGGCATCAAGGATGCATACAAGGGTGATGACCGGGCTTACAGCTTTGCCTTGGGAATCTTTCTGATTCTATGGTGCTTCCTGACGCTCATCTTCTTCGTGGCCGCTCTCAAGACCAACATTGCGATCCTTGTCGTTCTTGGTTTCCTCTTTCTCGCTTTCCTCTTCCTCAGCTTAGCTCAGTTCCTACAAACCAGCCATCCTACTGCTGCTATTCGAATTAATAAGACGGGAGGAGCATTTTCAGTCATTTGTGCCTTTGCAGCATTCTATGCTGGTGCTGCCGGTATTATGACTGAAGATACGACATGGGTTCGCTTTCCGCTTGGCGAGATTGATGTCCAGCCTAAGAGGACCAAGAAGACCAACGTTGCTTGAAATATGGGTGGGAGTATAGGTTCCAACCAACATATGAGAATTTGGAGGAAAGTTTTATGTTGTAATACCCTGATAGATGATATGACGATAATAATGGCGAAATACGAGATATGTATGATATCAAAAACAGACAACATTCAATAGTTGATGACGTCAGATTTCACTTGGCCGAGACACACTCGAGTACATACCTGGAGTGAGACATGTCTCTTGATCTCAGCTGCAGCATGGTTGTCCCAACGAATGAAATGAGATAATAATGGGTTCGGCATGATTCACAAAATAGAGGTGTGAATTGATTGGCTTGATGCAAATTTGCTTCCCTAACCGTATGATGCATGGCTTGTAATCGTACAGCAGACCATCATTGGGTCTGATCTTCATTATGTCCCATATCCATCATGGCAAGTGAAGCTTTGACTACAACTTGCCCTTAACCTCTTCAGCAGCACCTTTCACCTTGCCCTTTGCCTGCTCAGCAGCACCCTTGGCCTCACCCTTGAGTTCCTGGGCCTTGCCAACAGCTTCGCCTCGGAGTTCCTGAGCTTTTCCGGTAGCGCTGCCGCCAGTGACGTCCTGGGCAACATTCTTGGCCTTTGCGGCAACATTTTCTGAAGGTAATTATTAGCAATTGGTTTTAGGGGGAGTGAGTGTCTAAGACTAACCGCCAACCTCAATGCCATCGACAATCTTGTCGCTCACAACACGGTCAACCTTTTTGGCAGTGTCCTTGACAGCATCGGCAGCAGTTTTCTGGAGAGCGAAACTAGTGGTGAATGTTCGGGGAGCCTGGAAGGCGATGACGCGAGGGGCGAGGGCTACACGGCGGATGACGTTCTCTGTGAGGAAAGACATTGTGTTTGTAGTATTTGTGGTGAAGAGTTTAATTAGGATCGTGGAATTGGTGATTAATAAAGAGAAAAATATTCAATTGAGAGTTGAATAAGAATAGAGAGCTGTCAGAAGGAGCGAAAAGTAAGTGGAAAGCTCTTGCATCTTATGGTTATGACGACGGGAGCTTGTCATAACTGCATGATGTCACCCGCGGGGAAGGAGCTCCCTGTTGCGGTGCGACCATGAGCACGTGAAGGAAGGAGAGGTAATGATGACGCATTGAGGCTTGAAATAAACGGGGGACCGCAGGTGAAGCTTGCCTTCTTTCTGCGTTTGTGTTCAATCCCTTCATCGAGAGATTCAGCGGGCGATCGCTGAAGAAGGTTCGAAGCTGTTGTGGGGAAAGCGCCTTCCTTACATAAAATGGCTGGACTTGATGTTAGTGCCATGGAAGGTACCACTTGGAACTACTTACTTTCTAGGTACTATGTAAGGTACTAGCTGAGCCTCATGATAGGAATTGATTTCATAAATGTGATACATTCGGTGGAGATAGCTTCATGTTGCAACAAATTTAGTTCTGTATATGTATATATATATGAAACTCTAATATGCATAAACGCCAACTATAAAAACCTTGATACCCTAATTGATCATACGTCATCATTATAGTAAGTAAAAAATATCATCAATCATCATCTTATCCAGTCTTTAACGTCTCTCTCGGGCTTCTTTTCATCAGTCATGGCCTCGCCTTCAATATCTCGAACATCATTCGAACCACCCAACTGCAGAGAAACAGCATTTCGAATCATAAACCCTTCGCTTCTGATCCTTCGTTCCGGTCCATCAGATTTGTCAGTCTCATTGTCGTCCTCAATAACTTCATCTGCAGATGTCCCCACTCGACGGTTTATAACGTTGTCGATACGTAACCTTGGCGGACCCGAATTCAGCTTCATGCCGTTCTTGGGGGGTCCCGCTGTATACAGTTAGTAAAACGCAGCAACTTGGAAAGACTTGGTTGGGCACTCACAAAGTAGGAGATCAAACAGCTTAACGATGACAGGTCCCCAGACAGTAACCGCAATGATTTGGCCATATGACCAACGATTGGCAGCAAAACTCTCAGCGTTGATGACCTTTGTGAGAGAGATCATATAAAGGATATTGATGACGAGATACGCAACTTCGAGAGTGCGCCAGAACCACACCTTGATGAAGAGTCCTCGTTTCTGTTTTCCCCAGCGAGGCCATCGACCAAGGCGATACGAACCAATCTGGATATGCTTTGTGCGGTAATGTTTGCGAAGTGTCCACGCCAGTTGGTCAGCTACCAAGGCGACGATGGCGATGGTGTCAAGAATGAGAAACGTCATCTTGTACAATAGAGGATGGGGAAAGAAGCTAAAGGACTGGCCATCGATACCTTGAGTCGCAGCGCAATATGTTCGAGGACTTGGATTGAAGCCACATGCTTCAATCTCATGCTGACTTTTAAACAAGGCGAAGGCGTCCTTGAAGTAAATCTTCTGCGATGTTGCCACAATGGCAAGGAGATATTCCATAAAGAAACCCAAGAACGTGTGCCAGTTACGAATGCCCTCATGATGCAAACATATTTGAATTAAAACCATGGGCAAGATCCCATTTTGGCTGACATGAAAAGCAATGGCAGCATTGACAACGATCTCTCCCCAAAAGGTACCCTCCTGAGAGTTGACAACAATGGCAAGAATGGATGCAATCTGAACAGCAAAGACAAACCAGCACTGGGCTTCTTGAAACTCGACCAAGGTGGTTGCAATGGCCATACTTGTACGAGATAGTCCACTAGAATCGCGCCAGATCATACTCTCGATTCGAGTCAGGCTGCGCTTCAGCTTGGGTTCGGACTTGCGACGACTGGTATCTTGAGTTATAGTGACCCAGAGCGTGAAGCCCTTGAGGAGCAGGTACAGCGATGCAGCAAAGCATACCTGAAGGACATATGAGATAAGCACCTAAAGAAAGCCCATGTTAGTTAGTGTCTGGGTACCGGACAAAGATCGACGCAACCTACCCCTGGCCCAAAGATATCCGGGTTAACCTCTGCGGGTAGCTCGGGGCAAAAATCGTCCAGGGCCTCAAATATCTCTTCAGGGGTTGAGGTATCATAGGAGAGGCGGTCAATTGAGCGGTTGCAAGGTTTGCTCAGACCATCGTTATCGCAAGAATCCTGGGCACAAGCGATCAGAGATCTCAGAACCGGTCGTCCATCGAAATCGGCCAAAGTACCAGATCCCATGATAACGCTCGCATTGCGTTCTGTCTCTTGGCTGATATAGTAGGATTTTGCATCTTGAGTCCAATGCGCTGCTGCAGCTAAAGCGGCACAGTTGTAGAATGTCTCGAGCGAGCTGAAGAAGAGAGTCGCATTGTTGCAGGCGATTGTGCAGTCGGATTTACCATCAACATGGCATCCGGAACTGAAGAGGATTATATCTGGGTCCCCGTCGAGACTCGTGGTGAAGAGTTCTTTGAAGCTGAGTCCTGAATCAACATCATCGGAGCCAGTGCCAAGACCGGCGATGTCAATAAAAGGGAAGAAATCCGAGGTTCCGTCGATGCTGTCGCGAATGAGGACGGTGAGAGGTATATCAGAGGCTGTAGAAGATGGTAGAGATGATGTGAACGTTGTAGATGTCGATAGAGATTGGACAATGGATGTTGATGCCATCGCGGAGATGTCTCGTATTGAGACGTAATATGTATCTCCTCTCCGGACTCGACTAACAGCGTCTGTCCATTCTCTTTGACTGTCTTGTTACTATATCACTCGACAAGTCTAGAGATGGAGAAAGAAAAAGGAGAAAGAAAAGAAGTAAAGAGAAGGTGAAGGAGAAGAAATCAAAGATCAACAGAAGTTGGAGGAGGCTGAAAGATCCAATCCAATGGGACCAGTTCGTCGCTGACTGGGATTTGGACCGCTACTGCACTTTAGTCTCTGCCGTTGTCTTGGCACGTTTCCCCAGAATGGAACCCTTGTAAGTTTGTTTGGTGGCTGAGATGAGCTTAATTTTCTTGGCTTTGTTAGAGAAATACATATTTTTTGTAATTTACCCAGTATCTATTTTCAACATTAACAAGGATTGTCGTGATAAATCAGTAAGCAATCACGCGAGACATGCTCTTGTTGAAAGTACATCATTGTTATCTGCTCGCCATGCTTACTGGTTTATGTACGTCGTACAGTAGTAACAGCGTGGAACTTGGTTGACCAACTCATCATCTCCACTGAGGATACTCCATTCATAGAGGATACCGTTGATTGTAAAGAAACAAGTTTCAACTCACAAAGGTTGATAGAAATATAAATATCATGACTAAATAAACTAAGAAGGTTATATATAACCGTCTTGAGGTCAATTTAACCATAATTTATTTATCCCGCCCATGTCTTATCGGTTATCGGCTTAATATAATAAACCGACAACAACCGATGCACGTCATTCCTCGGCTCTCAAAACCGTCCATCTAAGATAGCAACTACATAGATAATAATACAGCTCCTCAATCTTCTCATCACCAATAAAAACCACCAATTAACCACCCAAAATGCCTCCCCGTCTCTCTCAACACGTCACAACCCTCCGCCTCCTCCGCCGCTACTACTCCTCCACCACCGAACCTCTCATCCGCGTAACAAACCTCCCCGCTCCCAACACCGGCCATATTCGCATCCTCGAACTAAACCGACCTGCGGCTCGAAATGCCATCTCACAAGCTCTTCTAGCTAACCTCCGCACTGAAATTGATGCTGTTCATGGTCAATATGGTCCCAATGGCGAGGAATTACCGCTGCAGAAGCGCTTTGGTGGTGCGGCGGGTGTAGATGAGAAGGGTCCTACGAGAGCTGTTGTGCTGGCTAGTGCTGTCGATACATCGTTTTGCGCCGGCGCGGATCTTAAAGAGCGAAGAGGAATGAGTCAAGGAGAGTGAGTACTTCATTCATCAACCGTCAATCAGCTACTAATCGCTATATAGAACTGCCGAGTTTCTCACAAATCTTCGCAACACCTTCACATCTCTCTCCAACCTCCCTATCCCAACAATCTCAGCTATATCCTCCGTCGCACTCGGCGGCGGTCTCGAGCTCGCTCTATCCACTCACTTCCGAGTCCTCACCTCCAACGCAACAGTCGGACTCCCCGAGACCCGGCTAGGCATCATCCCCGGCGCCGGCGGTACCCACCGTCTCCCCGCTCTCATCGGCCTCTCCCGCGCCCGCGATCTGATCCTCACCGGCCGTCGTGTCGGTGCTCCAGAGGCTTACTTCCTCGGCATCGCAGATCGCCTTGTTGAGATCGTGCCTGAGGATGAGCGCGATGGCTCGGATGTTCTTGGCGAGGCCAGAAAGGCGGCTTTGAGCGAGGCCGTGAGACTTGCGCAGGAGATCTGTGAGGGAGGACCCATTGGTGTAAGGGCCGCTCTTCAGGCTGTCGCCTGGGCAAGGGAAGAGGTCGAGAACAAGATGTATGAGCGTGTCGTCAATTCTGAGGATAGAAACGAGGCCCTGAAGGCCTTCCAGGAGAAGAGAAAGCCTGTCTTCACTGGTCGATGAGCCATGTCAAATTTAAATACTTACCTAGGTAGTCAATGTAAATCATGAGCCATCCGAGCCACGATGGCTTCATCTAGATACATCACGATTTGGTCCCGAAAAATAATATCGAGTTAACTCTTTCTTCTTCTTCTCAATTCATGCCTAATCAAATGACGCTCAATGCCTTGTCTACCTACTATACTATCCCTTTCTGCATCCTGATTCTATGGGTATGACATCGCTCATGGGCTGCATTTCCTAACGCCTACTCACTCATTGCATAAAATTCATTGAATGCATCCTTATCGCTAATCTCCGGCCTTATTCCTACTCCAAATACCATTGTCCTTCTTCATACTCCATACTAACCTTTCATCTCTAAAGCCTCGATGGCTTTAAGTAGCTTCTTTTTCATGGTTGCTTCGCTAATATAGTCGATCATCCCACGGGTTTGTGCTTTCTTCTCGCTCGCCGATTCATCCGAAAATTTCCGTTTCAGTCCAAGGGGTGTCGACTCCCGGTCGGGCAGAGGTGGTGGAAAAGGTTCAAGGTTTCCGGGGTATTTATCATTCCGGGAAGTTCGAGTGGCTCCATCTTTTTGCTCATGTCCCCTGGATGGCTCGTCGTCCGTGAGAAGTTTCACTCGCTTTGCTGCTCCCGGAGTCCCCATGGGACGCCCAATTGTAGGAGGGGGTACGTACTCAACACCCAGGGCGGTTGTTGTCACGGCCTCAACAGGCAGGCTTGGTAGAAGCGCTGATCGCTTAACATTGAGTTTAATTTTAATTTTCGGACGCCCCCTCTCCTCAGATTTCTAGTCACTCTTCTGCTCCGAGTATGGGGGTGGAAGTTCCTGAGTGGACTCTGAGGCCTGGACCGGCTCTCCATCCGTAACCTTCGTATCCCCATCTGTGTCCATGGTTTGGGATGGAGCATCCGGAGATGGCAATGGTCTTCGACGTCGAGGAACGTCGACGTACTTCTCTTTGTCTTCGTCACGGACATAGCAAAGGAAGTATGGCTCGCCACTAGTGCTCAAGGTAGTCAAAACTTCGTTCGTGCTGCGTTTGACCTCGACGTTGGAATCGTTGTACTTGCGCCAGACATCCTGTTCAAAGTCGTAGATCCATACCCAGTAGTGACCAGACATCAGCTGGCCACGGTGGCAGATGACTGCATGAAGCCGGTATGGAATACTCTTCAACTTGGAATGGTGTTCCTCGAGATTAGTTTCCAACTCTCTGAGCTCAGACTCCATCTTCTCCCGGATTGCCGTCTCAGTATCTTTGATGTTTTGTGGCGTGGGGGGCAGTTCGGCTGCGGATGCTGAGTTGCTAGTAGGTCGGCTGATCAGAAGATAATCATCATCTACCGTACCGTCAAAGTCCCAGTTCTCTTCCGTGACTTCTATGCCGTCTGCCATTTCGCTGTCATCTGTTGCAGCAGCAATGGTGTCATTCGCCTGCTCTTGCCTAAAGTTCTCTAGAAAGGGTCCAGTTGCAATGGTACCCTCTACTGCAGCCTTGGAGGTCTTGATATCAGAGATGCGACTGGCAGTCGCCCAGCTTTTGACTCTATCTTTAAACGCTGTTGACTCGTGAGGAGCATCCATGTATCTGTCGAGGTATAACGTCTCGGGAATTTCTACTGGGTTGCCATTCTTGCTACCCATAGACTGCGATCGCTGGATCAGAACATGCAAGACAGGGGGTAGTGTCTTGATGGCTGTGTATCGTGAAAGTTTGCTTTCTTCAATGATTTGTCGGTCGAAATTTCGGCCGAGCGCATCGTACAGAGAGCATGTTCCTTGGGGAGCAGGGAATGCCGTGATAGACCGATCAAAGCTGATTTCCTTTTGGTAAGTTGCGTCGTCAAACTTCTTGGTGTAATTGATGGTTGTAACGAAGAAAGTTTCCATGATCCTTTCCAGTTGAATGCCCGTTGACTTGTCGACAGCTGATGGGCGGATGGCGGCTTGGAGACGGTTGAGAATACTGCCCATTACTTCCTCTACATCCTGTTGGTCGGTGCCGGAAGATCTCTTTTGGTGCTCCAGAGCAGTCAGCACCTTCTGGTCTACCGTCTGGGGCTCCCCAGCATCTGTCATCTTGACATCGGTAGCATCGGTCTCGGTAGATGTGTCGTTGTCTCTTTTCTCAATGGTCTCCGTGGGCTTATCGCTTGCTCGAGTGATCTCAACCACGTCCTCATCTTGTCCAACCTCCATCACTGTATCAATAACCTGATCTTCGGTGGTCGTTGGAGAAGTCTCGACTTTCTCATAGGAACGGTCAGAATCCTCTTCGACAAGTGTCTGCGAGCTGACAGTACTAGCTGTATCAATCGGATCACGAGCGGTTGTTGTGGTCATCTCTACATCACCCGAGCCCTTTTCAGGAAGTGGGGGTGGTGGTCGTGTAGGGAGCGGCGGCGGCTTAGTCGTTTCGGTAGAACTCTTGCTGTCATTGAGGAGAGTGTGCGTTGACAGGAGAACAGCGTTAGCCAGTCTCTGCGAGGGGCGCGTTGCGACTCTATCCGAGGTTTCAAGGTTTTTGAATAACTCTGAAAGCTCTTGCACAACTTTGCTTGGTTAGCGGGGAATCAACCAAAGAGAAGGATAAAGTTGGGTAAGGCTTACAAGCTTGAGCAACGACGGCCTCTCCACGATCCATCTGCATCTTGTTTCCACCAAGCAGCCGCTCCTTGATCTTCTCATCAGTCAAGTCTAATTTGAACTCATCATAGTTGACAACGATGTCTCGGACTGGCTGAACGGTAAATAGATACTGTAAAAGACTGTTGAGATAACAGGTATTTCCGATGTTCTCCAATCCAACCGGAAGATCAAAGTCGGCAGCTTGTGCTGAGACTCCAACGGCGGTGCTTCCGCTAGAGGCTGCGATGCCATGCACTTGTCGCAATTCGGCAACAATATTCTTGAGGTCTGTAGAATTTGTGTGCTCGGCGATCTTCTCTATAGCTTCTAAGTAAGTTGTCTTGGCGTCCTTGTCCTTGGCATTCTGAATCTATTCGCTGGTTAGACTCATCTTCAAAGCTCAACGACACAACCCCCGAGGGACATATTACTAACCTTTGACTTTACATTGTCTAAAGTATCAAAATCGAAGCCGCTCGCATCGCTTAACCCAAGAATCTCCTTCGCTGTAGGCAAAGAGAATCCTTCCCCGTATTCCATCGCCAATTGGTCCGAATAGCTATCGTCGGTGGTTGCTTGAGAGATCAACACCAGCATTTCACGAGCGGTGTTGGCACAGCTGGGATCTTGTGACACCTTTTGTCGGAATGCCTGGACTATCGATTGTGCGTTATAGTTATTGGGAGGTTGCAGGCCGAAGAAAAGCAGGGCTTGGTTAGTCAACCCACCATCATCGCCGTGCGTTTGAGTTTGGACCGGTGTCTGGCTCTCAAAAACCGATGACTGTGTGAGAGCGAATTCACTAAGCTGCTGATCGTTTAGATCATTGGCGATCCCCATAAGAGCTTCGATCAATTCCTTCCTTCTACGAGGAATCAGGTCCCACTGTCTCTTGTAAGCATTGACAACAATCTCCTTGGATTGGTTTGGTAGAACGCCCATCGTCTCGTATCGCGTTATGTTTACCAAGACAGAATCGACATTTGAGACCTCGGCGCAACCCAAGTCGGCGTGAAGGCTGGAGGTACAAAGCTCGGCAGGCTGGCCGGCTTTGTGGATAAGGCACTGAACTTCAGCTCTCACATCCTCGATGTACGCTCGATATGTGCCTATCCTGGTAGCCCCAGAGGGGGTGTCTGGAGGAGGGGGAACCGGGGGCGTGAAGGACCCTGCATCGATTCCGTCATCCGCTACATCAGTTACTTCCTCAAATTCGAGTTCTCTGAATATTTGGAAGCATCGAGGACCGAAGAGAACAAAAAATCTCTTATTCCTTTTCGAGATACTTCTTGCATTCTCTTGCGACGTCACCTCTAGCAAGTTTTTGAGATATGTGTTCAAGTTCAGAGGAGCTTGTACCGCCCAGTCGTCAGTTGCTGATGCGTATCGCTCCGGGTCTTGCTCCTTGGCAATGCGTACGCTCTCTCGGATAGCATCCTCATCAAGCAACAAATCGATCCACCAGCGGGACATGCGAGGCTCCGAGATTTCAAGAGTAACCGAGAACGTACATGGGCCGGCTGAGCAGGCAAATGGCTCGCAGGCAACCAGAGGGTAGTATTTCGATCTTTCCCTACCAATCTCCGATCCAACCCAAACAAGATGATGCCAGGGGAATCGCGCATCGCTCAAAGGCCACTGTGCCTGTGAATGATGGCATAACCCCTCGGAATGTTCCTCGTCCCATGACATCTTGAAGACGAAATGAAAGTGGCAATCAAGACACACAGAGGACAATATCCGCTTTGAGCCGTTTGAGTAACTCTGGTTCCCATTTATCATAAGTCGATGGGGGTGCTGCCATGGAAAGGGGGCGTTCAAGTCTGCTTCTCGCGCTCGATTAAAGACTGTGCATACGGTGAATTTGTTGTTCAGAAGTTCGTATATCCATCTCGAGGGGTGGCATCCTGATAAGATTACATTTAGCCAACCAGCTTTATTCTTTGGGTGGTTGTCAACATACCTTCCCATCCACCCGGAACCCAGGCTCCTTCTTGAAGTGGTAATCTGGTTTTTAATGGCGTTGAATTTTGTGCGACGGGTACTCCAGAGGTGCCAGGCAGTGAAGCATAACTGGTATCCAGGTCCTGCCCGGATCTCAGATTGTATCGACTCGCCATGAGGGGCTGCTTGGTTGCTTGCTTTATGTCTATCAGACAGTTCGTTTGAGGGATTTTCCCGTCAACTTGGTGGAAATATGAGGCCGGATGTGATATCGTGCGCGAACTTTGAATTCCGGTTTGCGTACTGCGGGGTGGCACTTGTTGAATTGCTTAGGCGAGCTGTGGCTACAACTGTCTTGTGCAACGTGATGATGTGGTCTGTAGAATATGCGAATTTCTTTCGTAGATAGTTCGATTTCGTTTGCGGAACTCGTTAGGTCGGCCAAAATCAAAAGAAACGACCTGGGGGTGGTTGAGGTTGAGGTTGAGGTCTGAGCTGAAGCTCTATGAAGATGATGAAATCGAGCGGGCCTCTTGCTTGGCGCTTATTTGATCATAATTTCGTGAATGAAGGGTTGTGGTAAAGAACAGCGCAACAATGCTCGTTAATAAAGAAGCTGCTGGTGGAAATATTTTGGATGCCTGGGAGAGGTTGACGACGCTCGCGATGATGGCAACGGAGATAATTGAGGTCAACGACAGTAGCTGACGCAGTTCCTCTTGGCCTGAGCGAGACGACGGGACGGGATGGGCGATGCAAGTGCTGAGTCAGCATCTTAACTGGGCAGGAAGCGTCAACCTACACCACGACGTTTGACATCAACAACGAAAGAAGAAATCTGGTTCTATCAGTTTCTTTTTCTTTCTTTTATGCATCCGGGTGATTTATATGTATTAGAGCCGGTGATTTGTTTGCGTTTTCTTCAACAATGGACATTCTCACTCTGTGCCAAACACTTATGTGACACCTTGAACCGGCAACCCCACCAATCATTCAAGATTCAAGGCAAATAGCGGAATTGTACGCCTTTCATCAGCGGCGCTGTGTACCTAGGTAGGTATATTTTCTGCTCGTAACCGGTGTTAGATCCGCAAGAAGCTGTGTCCGCCCAAGATATTACGAAAACTAAACCCGCATGCTTTCTTTTGCAACGAATTTCTTACGCGTCCTCCCGTCCATGTGGCATATGATCTCGAATAGTAGCGGCACAGCTAGGTACCTAGGTAGTGTAGGTTGCTTCAAACTTTAGGCAAAGTCCACGCTTGACTAACAGCGGCACAACCTTTTTACTGCTTGCCCTCCGCCGTCGTACATACTTGGTAAGATATCACCAGTTTTATCTCTGGATACTAACATATAGAAAACCTCAATACGAATAATACCCGACTCAGATAGTCAGACTGCAGAAGTTTGGTTCTGTTATGCGTTTTCCAATCCCGACTTCTATTATCTCCCTTGTTTGAAAGCAAACGCAGTCAGTTTGATAACTTGTATATTTACCTGTGGTCGTTGGTTATAGGGCTCTAAAAATAGACAAATACATGGTCCATACACTACCTACTACTGAAGTAGCAAAAGCTAGCTCAATAATGAGCATCTAGACACTACCGATATCATTCTGGAAATGAATTCTCGTCTAGCTATCAAAAGCAGGCGGGATCAACTGGATGACCCGTATGTAAATGGCCTACTAATTCAGTGTAAAAATAGGACAGTATCGGTCGTTGGTGATCAACTTCTACTGCAACAGTCCAGCAGAGATATCACCAACAACTTATCTACAGGCATCCAATCGGGAAGCGCACGGCCCCTGCAGATCATCCTTCATGTCCACGTCGCCATCCGGCACTAAATAGAGGTAGAGGTAAAGAGCTCAGCGCTTGAGCGGGCAGTTAGCGCCCCATCCAACCATAACGGTCAATTAGCCGCCCAACCCATTCTTCAAGCCCCATATCAAGATTCCCCCAGGATATATGCAACGGCGGGATTGACTTTCGGTTCGTGAATAACTTGTCTCTGAGACTGATTCTGTTTCTTTTTCTTTTTCAAACATCTCCTGAGTTCGAAAATATGCACAAGTGGTCGACAATTTTGGCCCCCTCTACTGCACGCACTGGCACTGCCACATTGCTGAATTGTTCTTACTGATAGTGCGGCACCGAACCAGGATGAACCCTCCCAGGATAGAGCACGGAACCGAACTCTCGGACTATTTCGGGGATGTTACATTGGTCGACTTCAGTTCAGCGCTTAATCCAGGCTGATTTTGAATAGCTAGGTTGTATTGGTACCCTTGATGATCCAGTTATTACTGTTTCGTGATATGGACCGTTGACCAACATGCATATTCCTGTTGCATTAACAAATATTGTGCTATTTTACTAATAAAAATGTTTACTCGCTTCTTCTAGAGCTGTTGGTTCTAACTAGCTACTTGCTCGCCTGCTTGATATATCACAATGGTCTTAATGCTGCTGTCGCTCGACACTTGAACCTTAACACTTCTCTTTCTCTTTCTCATTTCATTTTTGTTACAGCGGGTGGCTGGCCGCTCTTTTATTTTTCTTTTCTTGATTTCGAAATACATTAATCATGTCGAGTTGGGAAACAACGGCCTTCAGGTTACAGGGCAATGTGTCCGCCGACTCAACACCAAGCACTTCACATAAGAGTCTACCACCACTACCCAAACGGAATGCCAGGGCTAGGACAACTACGTATGAGAAAAAGGAATCTTCTGAGGAAGAATCTTCCAGGACGAAAGGATGGAAACCGATTTCGCTTTCGATACCAATATTGCTCGCTGTAATCGCTCTCACGATTCTTCTCGCCATTGCCGTCGAAACGATAGCACGACGCAGTGCTTCCCAAGGTGGACTCGCTATATCACCGACTCTCGACGATATGCCGAGCTATGCCAAGTTCGGTTCCCGCTATGCCCCAACTATCATTGCCGTTCTGTATAGTATGATATGGACTTGGATCGACCTGGATATCAAGCGAATGCAGCCCTGGTTCGAGTTATCAAAGTCCAATGGCGCCACCGCCGGAAACTCGCTATTCTTGGACTATCAGTATGAATTCGTGGCCCTGGTTCCTTTCAAGGCGGCGAAGAGAAAGCATTGGCCCGTCTTCTTTGGGGGCACTGCTATGGTTATTGTACTCTGGGCACTAACACCCCTTCAGAGTACTCTCTTTGCTACGGGGATAATCCAGCAAACAGAGACAGTCAACATCACCAACAGGTCCCAGTTTCTTCCAGTAGCCCAGCAGGAGGCAACGTTAGACCCCCAGTTTCTCAATACCGGATATGCCATTGCCTGGCTTGGTCAACAATTCCGTCCTTTCACAACCTCCAAATATGCCTTACTGCCGTTCTACTCAAAGAAGAGTGACGATATTGCCCACCTTAAGCCCAATGCAACGGTTGAGTCGACTATCAGCGCCGAGACAACAAAGATGTGGACAGATTTACACTGTTGGCCAGCTGAGATCGAGGTATTGAATAAAGATTCCTTTAGGCTTTCCGACGGGCAAGGTTGCAATCTATCAACATCTTACAGATTGGGAGGTAATCGCACCATGCGCTATATCCCTTTCTTCATAAGCAATTACTCGGGCTATTCGCTTGATAGCCCAGAGTGCCCAAGGACTTCCAATTCAACACATCAGTTCTTGTCAATCTGGACAAACGGCAAGGGTGTCGATGAAAAGCCATTGCCGAGTGTAAATATCTCGGCTACGTTTTGCCGACCTTATTACTACAAGCAAAAGGTGCTTGCAACAGTGAAAGCAGGGACTAATGAACCAATCGACGATGCCATCAAGGAGCTATCCCCCAAAGAAACGCTTGCTGAGAATGAATTCAATACGACGGCATTTGAGTTTCTCCTTGGAAACGGCATGGCACAGATCCCTGTCGTCAGAGACCATCCATTCAACAAGGTAGTGGAACAGAACGCTCGATTCTTTTCCTTGGGCTTCGAGCTTCCTGTGACGAACATGGTCGGATTTGCTTTGGCCGGCAGAAACAACACAGCCGACGACTATATCGACCATCGGTTGATGCATGAAATGTATCAAAACGCTCATCGATACCTTTTCACTACCGCTACGACTTACTTGCTGATGAACTCGACGGAAATTTCCAACAAGACTGCTTCAATAGAGTACTACAAGGTCGGTATAATAGTGAGTAGACGGTTCGCGACCGCGCTCGAAGTTCTCATGGTCATCGTTGCCGTCTTTACAGCCATTGTCCTTTACTGTTGTTGGAAAGCCCCCAGCAAGTTGCCCGTCAACCCAAGTTCGTTAAGACGACATATCGAATTATTCGGCAACAGTCCTGAAGTGCTTCGTGCATTCCAACCACTGGATGATGCAGACGACGAAGCACTGGCCGAAGAGTTTCGGATGGACCAGTTTCAACTCCTTTCGAACGATAAATCTGGCCAAACGGAGTTATTTTTGCATCCAAGGCTTCGCGAAATTGCAATATCAGACGACCAGACTGCCATTCAAAAAGGTTATTACAATCCCGTAAAACCATGGCCTCTGCGGCGATGGGCCGGTGCTCTGTTTGTGGCAGCTCTTGTTGGTGCCATAGTATTCCTCTCTTACCTCAAGGATGAAGAGGCTCGATTAAACGGTTTGTGGCAATCAAGTGTTTCTGCTATATGAACTCAGCTAATGAATGACTTCAAAAGGTCTAATCCGCCCTTCCGAGAATTTTGAGGTTCGACAAATCTTGGAGAACTATATACCAACCATCTTTGCGACGATGATCGAGCCCTTCTGGGTACTTCTGAATCGACTACTTTGTGTCCTCCAGCCTTTCAAGGACCTATGGGAAGGCAAAGCGAAACCCTCAAGCTCAATCGACACTACATACACCTCTATCCCACCTCAGCTCGTGTTCTGGAGAGCTATTAAATCCAAGCATTTCGTTCTCATGATGGTCTGCGTCATGGCACTACTTGGGAACCTGCTTGCTGTTGGACTTGGTTCTCTCTTCAACGAAGACATCATGACCGCGTCCTACCCAGAACCCGTGTTACCGGCCTTCGCACCCCGTTTTAACAGTACATCGGTAAATGACTTATGGCGAAACTTGACCCGACATGTCCTCACAACGAACGAGTATGAAGACCACATGTATGTGGCAATGGCGAATCTCACTTCTGATAACGCACTCCCGCCCTGGATCTCTCGAGAATATTATTTTCAGCGATATCAGCTCCAGAAACCCAGCAAATACGAAGCCTCGGATACTTTTACCGTCAGCACGAGGGGTTTTGGGGCCAATGCTAATTGCACATCAGTGCCAGCGATCAAACTCCCAGTTTATCGTGATGCCGATCGGGTCTGGGATCCAGAAGAGAGGGTCCATCTGAACAAAAGCAAGTGCGTAACCAACGATGATTTTATCAAGCTCGTGGGACCCGATTTCCGCCAAGAAGTCAACAACCGATCAAGCGGTGTCTCGGCGCTGGAATGGACTAGGCCTATCGACAACTTACTTCCACCATCGCCTTGTGGCAGGTCCTTACCGTTAGCATGGGGCCGTTCTAAGAAGGCGGAGCATGTCAACGGCACTATGGAAGCCAGCTTTCTGATCTGTCGGCCAATATTCGAAACTGCCATGTTCAACGTCACGGTCGACACGCTTGGTCATGTCCTCTCCTATCGACGAACAAGTGACATGAAAGATACCTTGGACTACGACGGTGCAGATAACCATACCGATGTAATCTTTTCGACCTTCAATCAGCAATGGGACAGGAGGCCCACGTGGCATAAAGATACGACCTCCAGGGATTGGATGAATTACCTCCTCTTGTCTTACACAAAATCAAGGTCACATCTTGATCCTTTCCAGCCTGTGCCAGACCCAGAAAGCCTCATTCCCGCCATCAATGATATATACCGCCGCACCTACGCCATCATGATTGGTCTGAATGAGCATGTCTTCCAAAACAACGAGGGTGAAAGCTCTATCACGGCAGTTCGAAATACCAAGGAGACGCGGATTTTCATGGAGCAGGTATCTTTCATAATCACCATGACAGTCCTTTCTCTGAACACTGTTGTTGCAATACTGTTCTATGTGAGAGCTGTTGCCTTTGTTCTTCCACGAATGCCCACAACTATCGGTGCCGTCATCTCTTACTTTGCCCCGAGCCGTTTTGTGACCCCAGCCTACAGAGAAGCACCAGGCAACGCAAATCGGACACTCAGTTTTGGGAGATATATTGGCGTGGACGGGAAGGCTCATATCGGAATTGAAGCAGATCCTCACGTTGTGCCTATCAAGCCATCGTCACTTGGATCACAGAGAGACTTTTTTAAGTATCTTAGACTCAGAAAGGGGAATGAGGAGAAGCCATCTCGAAGTGAATCATGGCTTTGAACGATTTCTTTTAAGGGAGCACATATTTTACAAGGTATATAATGATGACATGATATGGAACATAAACGATTTGCAATAAGAATTACAATTTCATCAACTTGTGCCAAGTCAGACACTTCCCTTGCAGACTCGATGCTTTTTTTTTTCGTTCTTCTTCACCTCTACCACAATGAACAAGTGTTGACATTATTGGCAGGTTTCAAGTGGTGAAGACGTAGCGATCTACATCAAATATTTCACAAGTTTGTCACAGTGTTTACTTCACATTTCAGTCAACGACACAAGAGTTGAGTATAAGTCTTTCGTCTTCAATTGCCAAACAAAATGTGCTGCCGCGTGGCCGCGAGTTGAAATTTACAAAAAGAAAAAGTGGTTGTTCCTCCAAGACGCCTATCCAATCCGTGTACCAGTCCCTAAGCCTCCCTACTAGCCATGTCTCAATGCTTCATGAAAGAAAGAAAGTGTTTAAGCATTGTGGCGCTGAGCCCGGCGCATGGTCCTCTTGCCTTGCTTTGCAGCCATGGCAATGTCGGCACCTTGGCCAGGAGTGCAAGAGATGCCGGAAGAAAGCTGCTGAGTGGCAGTCCAGGCACCACTGGCGCATCGCTGGAAAGTCGAACCCATACAGTTCCACTCGCCCTCGTTTGAGCAGGCAGTTCCAGCAGCGAAGCCACCGCTTCCAGAGCCAGCGTCGCCACCATTGTTGCCGCCGTTGTTACCGCCGTTGTTACCGCCGTTGTTGCCACCCTTGTTGCCTTCTCCAGAGCCGGAGCCCTCTCCGGGACCAGAACCGTTCTTGGGGGGCTCAGGGGCGGCGGGTGGTGGAGTAGGCTGGGGAGCAGAAGGCTTGGTGATGAAAGCGCCGCCTGGGATCTCAGGTGCGCCGTTGGAACCATCACCGGATCCGTTTCCGTTTCCGTTTCCGCCGTTTCCGTTTCCGCCGTTACCGTTGCCGGGAGCGGGAGCAGGAGCGGGAGTGCCGGCAGGTTGAGTAGGCATAGGGCCGCCGTAGTTGGTAGTAGGAGCAGCAGCGGGAGCAGAAGGCTGAGGGGTGCCTCCGGGGGAACCTCCATCAGAGCCTCCATCAGAGCCGCCTCCAGGGGCAGGGGAACCACCAGAGCCACCACAGCTGCCGCTGGGCTTGGTCAACTTCTGGGAGAACTTATCAACATCCTTGCCAGGGTTGGGGAACTCCACGTCTGTGTCGGCAGGGACTTCACAGCCATTACCAATGTTGGCAACAAACATGTCGGGGAGGCCGCTAAGGAAGTCCTTGGAACCGCCACTGCCCTCAATCTTGACAGCGGCACAGTTCATGTACATCTCACGGTTGCCAACATGGTTGAACCAGGTCCAGGCAAGAGTGTACTCGCCAGCAGCCAACTCCTTGGGGATGGTGAAGTCGTACTTGTCGGGGTTGGGGGCATTAGCGTTGTCGCCCAGGTTTCCAGGTGTGTTCTTTGCAGGGCAGCCTCCCTCAATAGACTTGATGACCTTCCAGACAGAGTCTTTGGTTGGGTTCTTGTCAGTGGTAAGAGAAATCTGGCATGAGCCTCCGCCGTGGACGGCTTGGCCAGTGAAGGAGAGTTGCTGTTTGCTGCCTTGCTCGTAGACGTTGTCGGCAGAGCCGGGGTTGGCGATGCCCTTGCAGGGGAAGTTTGATCCATCTGCGTTCAGAGGGCTGTTGTCTGGGTTTCCATAAGGCTTGGGGTTGGCCATGAGCATATGAGCACTGGCAAGGGAAGCCAAGCTGGCAAAAGTGAAGGCCTTCGCGAACATTTTGAATGAAGGGATAGGATAAATCTAAACGTTCCGGACGATAGATTTGATGTATGTTCAGGTGTGAGAATGTCGTCAAGACAAGAATCGAGTGATATGGGTATCGGACTGAAGAGTCGTAACTCGATTGCAAATTTGTGAAGGAAGGGTTGAATTGCGCCAGGCAATAGGTGAATGTCGTCGAGACGGAAGAAAGGACTCGCCTTTGGAAAGAAAGAAGAAGGAATGGAAATGTCGTTGAGACAATCTCACTGTGAAGGACTGACTGAAGACTTATGAAGTCGTTGGTGAAGAAGGAGAGTAACACGGGGGAGGAAGCGGTGTCTTATATGGACTTGAGTCCACTCGATGGACTGGCCAGCATTGTTCTGAGAACAGACATAGGAACAAGGGGAAATCGCGAGCCGGAGAAACATCTGCGAACAGACGCGGCTGCATGCGACTCAGAGGCGATCATAGTGGACCTGATTGCCGTATAGCCAGGGAAGCGTCAACTTCCAGGAAACGGGCATAGCCACTCAGGTCTCTTCAATGCCATTGCTGAGCTTCGTTTCGAAGCGAGGCGGAGAGATTAGGGCAGGAGGATTAAGAGACGGTTTGCAGCAAGCGGTCCATGATAGGCTGACGACAATGTTTCAAGACTCATCTGGTCACTAAAAACAAAAGTGTGAGTGGACTAGACCCATGTACCCCAGCTGCCCGGAGAGAAAACGAAGTTGAAGCCCCTGACTAGCGATTCAAGGGTTTTGCAGGGGACATATCATGAAGGAGGGAACCAGTACGGAGAATCCGTATGGATGGCGGCAATGGGCCTATTGACTGCAAGACCCTTGTGTCGTCTGTTCAAGCGCCTGCTCTGGGAATTATGAGCCAGTCAATATGCCTTGTAACGGTTCAATGCCGTCAGCCTAGCGTAGGCCGCCCATTCATGCTCCGGAGTGGCGATGGGACCTGAATGGTTGAAGTTGTATAGCTAAGAAAAGAATCTGGTTAGGGGGTTGCAGGACTCCAGCTATACGACCGCCAATCAGACCTTGTCGAACCAAATGCTTGGGAAAGACAATAGCGTTGAACAACCCTGCTTTCAACGTCATGCAACCAGGCACAGCAGCGCAAAATCGGTCCATGTTTGTTGATATGTTTCCCATTATGATGCTAGGAAATCCTCCTTGTGAATCGCCATCTATGTGAAATCAAGGAGGATTCACAGAATACCTTGACATCCAAGATTGTTTGCCTGTTTGTTTAGCCATCAGAGCTCATTGTCGAGTCAATGCACTGTTCCGACATCCATGTCATCCCCTGCAGTGGGAGTCCGATCATGCTGGACCAGCCATTACGAGAACCCAGCCTTTGATGGCGGGGTCTTAATGCCAATAGGGGGGCGATGGCAGGGATATAAGGCTGAGCGACAGGGGTAAAGGCCAGCCATCGTGTTGAACGGGATTAGCGGCCTGAAAATCCAGAACCAGTTGGCTGTTGTGTTCTTGCCAGAGCTGGGACAGTTGTCGATAGTGAGACAAGCCGGCCACAGAGAGGAATTTCGCAAAGATTTCAGGTTACATGAAAAATCCGCTAGCAGCTGTGATGGTCGTCTAGCAGGCTTGACCTTGCATCTCAGTGTGACTTGAGAATATCGGACCAGTCCGTGATACGGGGCATCACTGCCATTACAGGCTGGGTTTTCGGGAGGCCTGTCATCTTGAGTAATCCCCCGAGCGATCGCCCTCGAGCCAGGGGTACGTATGTATAGTAGATCTTGAGTAGGGCGAAAATATTTCAGACCTCTCTGATCTGATGGATGTCTCCTGATACTCTAGTACTCCTCCCTCTTTGGGCCGTTTCTCCGTGTGACGAACTAGGACGGCGGGGGACCATCCCTTGGACTTGCGTAGAGATTTTCGGTTTTATTCTCCATCATGAAACTGTGCCTGTTTCACAAGTTGCTGTCATAGAACAATGGGCTTTTGTGACAAACCAATCACAAAGCGATTGTATCATGCAAGCTGCGTCGGCGCCTTGCATCAGTCTGTAGTGAAGGCCTCTTTTTGATTTTTCTGCAGGAGACATCATGATGTTTCGCGTCTTGGTGTTTTGGTGTTTCAACGTTTGGTTTGGTGAATGGTGGTGTTGGTGTTTGTGTGGGGTTGATGAGACTCTATGTTGGTTGGAAAATCGCGAATCTGGTACCGCCCTCAAGGAGCCGAAGTTCCTTCCTAAGCAGGTACCCAATGTGACAGGCTGAGTGGCCAACTACAGTGAATGATAACTACAACTATAGGTACATATAATATTATAGGTCTGATTAGTGTCGGGCAATCGGCTGAGGCTTGTGCCTGGATCCTTTTGCGGCCAAGGTGAGATGCGGGACGCTTGCGTCGGCTAAGACACGCTTGAAGATATCCGAAACCAGAAATATTGGATGCATTGTGTCTCTATTGGATCTCGCAGGCGCATGATGAGATCCAATCGCCGTGTTACCTTGACGCCAGATGCAGCTCTTTTAGGGCTGTCAGAACAGCTTGCAGACCTCGAAACAGCTTGGTTGTTGTTTTCAAGATTCTGATCTCACTCTCACCAATCGTGAATCGTGTATAGTCGCCGGAACATTTAGTGACAGCTGTCTAGGTTAGGCCGCTTCAGCTATTTGCACATGCAGCCCAACCAAGAGACCCGAACAGGGTCAGGTGTGGGATCCAGTGAAACGCGGTGATTCTTTTGTCGTGATTTTCCAAGGTCAAGGGTCGTAATAGGGCCTCAGAGTTCAGATGATGTTCAGCTTTGGGTCGACATCCGCGGTTGCGATTCAGCATGAGAAGCACCGACCACACTTCTCCATCGAATCTTGGCGAGAGGCCAATTGACCACTGTCGATCTTATTACTAGTCTATACTCCGTCTGTTAAGTTCAAACATATCAAACAGGACCGGGTATAACAGCCGCGTAACCTGGTGGCGTGAAACCACCTATCACCTGAGAGGATTCCACCTGTAACTCGTGATCCGAGCTCGACATTCGAGAGAACTGCCACGAGCTTTTAGCCACATTTCACTTATATTGATACAGGGTAGGGCTTCCTGGAATTACTTCATTACTCAGTTGATGATTTTTATTCCAACTTGTATGGAGGAGAAAGCCTCACATTACTTGTCACTTGAAGGATTCGCCGCAACGTTGCGTCAATAGGCAAATCCAATACATCCAGCCTCATATGATCACTCATCAAATACATAACAAACGTACTATACTAAACGTGAGAAAGTCTTGATACACTAATTTCCATCCTTCGTCACTTACAAGGCTCATATTGTTTTGCAACATCCAACTTTACGTGTGTGTCAAAACCCAGGTGCGTGGGACCACTTAACGGCCGGGAATGTGAAGTTTCAAGACTGCCAGGCCAACTCGAATGTTGGGGCTGCATCTCTATGTATGTATGTTGATTCATCATGCTAATGTAGGATGTGGGAAGACCAAGCTTTCAGCCACAATTCTCAACTACAAACAACACATGATTCATCATGCATTGTTCTTCTTGGCAGAGTCAAGCGCTTGAAACAGTTTGGAAGATATGATTTGTCTATTTCATAGCCACAGGGCTGTCTGGTCTACGAGACTTCCTACTGTCAACAGCCTGCTGGTACCGATAACTCTATGTCTCTCTCACCGCCACCACCAAAAGTCCATCATTCTGCAGGCAAACAAGCGACCGGCGACTAGTACTAGCAAAGCGCTTACAGGAACAGGCGCCTACTACCAATGGTTATTGATAGCTTACTCGGAGATGTCTGTATCCATGTCATCAATATGAGTGAGCACCTGAGCAGGCTGAATGAACTTACCTTCACCAAAACCCAAACCAGCTCGAGTCCAGTTCTTCATTTTGGTCTTTCGGAATTCTTCAAAGTCCCACTCCCGCTTCTCCAGGTGGTTGGGCTGGTTGAAGACGTAGACAAATGTCTCCTTGACTTGCTTCTTGGCAGGGGCACTTCCGTCCTTGTTAAGCACCTTAACCTTAACCTTTTCCTTGAAGTACTCAGAACCCTCAAACATGTCAAGCTTTTCCACGTTGGCGTCGGTCAGTCCAGTGGCATAAATACCGAGGACAGTATGACCTTTCTCGGGAATGACGGCAGGATAGTCAGCGAACTGAACTCTGTGGCGACAGTAGCCATCGAGGATGGCAGGTGTGAATGTGTGCATGTTCTTGATGGCCTGAGGAGGGTCACGATCGCCGTAGCAAACGGTGAAGAAGACCTCGGGGGCCATCTGACATCAGGTTAGGATATAAATGGTGAACTGGAGAGCTATGCGTGAACCTACCAAGGTACCTATCATGAATATTAGTCAACGTAATTCACAGAATCTAGAAATGTATTACTAACCGTAAAAAAAAGCAGTGAAGTCGCCGCTCATTTTGTCGGACTTGAGTCAACGATATCGAGACGTTTGGGATGTTTGAGATGGTAGGTATGTGAGTAGGTAGGTAGATGCTTAGGTAGTTGAGATAATCTGATGGGTCTTGCAAGAATGCAGTGCTAAGTAGGTATGCGAGAGGAAATTTAATCCCACAAGGTAAAGCAGTTGAATTTATAGTCCAGAGACGAGAGCAGATTTATTCCCTTCACGAAGGTTCTTGTCAATTATTTGGTGGTACAGTATCATGCTGCTACCCTATGCCCGACGGTTAGGTAGTTTGGAGATTATCGCAATCAGCGGGGCACTCAGCATGGGGCAAACAATAATATCGGTTTCCCCTTTCTACACAATGTATTTGCTTTACAAACGTTGTAAACTCAATCAATATGAAGTTTATTTCAAGCTCTAGATATGAAGCAAATAGACTGGTCATTCTCTCAACTCTCTGTAAATCATTGATTCCTTCTCCATCTGGTACTACAAACTGATGCATTTGCCTCGGTTGCCTACCTAATGTCTTTGTCTCAAGCAGCGACTGATAAGATACAAGATAAGATATGGTACAGTAGTGCCTAGCTCCTATGTAGGTACAGAGGTAGCCTGGTAGCGTTGCTCAAGCACCTTGACCTGGAAGCGGCCGGACCAAACATGATTGGTGGTTTGGATGACGCTAATGCCGGTCAAACATTGATACGGCGTTAGCGTCAGAGGAATTGGCGACTGCACCCCCCAGCATAGTCGTTCTTGTTAATTTTCAACGCGACGGCCCTTCACGTAAAGTCGACTTTAAGCTCGCCTGCCTCTAAACAACCAAGAACCTTAATACTCACCACAAACCCTCAACATCGCATCATCCACATCGCACATCGCACATCAGAAAAATCAGAACACACACACACACATATTTCTAACGACTCATTTCTCTGAAACGATTTTTGACGACACGATAACGATTGCGACGGGCAACTCGATAACTAGCTAATTCTCCTGGCCCAAACCCGTAAAGGGTCGCCTTCAACTCAGCACTTTTGCGGATGGCGTGTCGTCGATAATGCAGCCATGTCGGGCACCACTATTGATGATGTCGTTAAGCGACTTAGTGCAATTGACATTGGTATGCTTTCCTTCAAACTTACATGCGACTGACCCCCACCAGAGCTACTGTCGCATGTACTCCGCGATATCTCGACCATGGTTACTAACATGCTTGGATTGCAGATGTCAGACTGAAGCTGGAGGCCGCAACTACATTGCGAGATAGCTTAGATCACTACACCAGTGGTCAAATATACCCGCCATTCTTGAAGAGATTAATGCCCATCTTCTTCACCATTTTACGTGGGCCATGTATCTTCCAAAGCAACTCACCGGAGCAGGTCAGTTTCTAGTTTAGGTTTTGGGGGAAGGACATCGTGCTAACACGTGCTAGAAACTTCGAATGGCCATTCTCGAAGTCATTCACCGACTGCCTACCCAGCCCGCTCCTCCCGAACCCTTCGAACCTCACGCCGAAGAGACTGTCGACCTGTTGATGCAACTTGTACGAACAGACAACGAAGAGAACGCGACGATATGTGTCAAGATAATATCGGATATTATGCGCCACCAGCACAAGGTGTTGCAGGGCAAGGTGCAGCTCTTCCTCACGCTCATCCAGGAGCTCTTTGAGCAAATGGAAAAGGTTGTCCGAGAACAACTTGACAATGCACCTCACAATGCACCGTCACAACCTGGCGCTCCCTCCACTCCAGGTAACTCACAGGGAAATTTCCAGTCCCCAAGGCCTGGTTCACCAGTCGCTTCCGTCAATGATCTTGGAGCCGATCCTCAACAACAGAACCGTCCACTGCTGAAAGGCATGCAATCTTTCAAGGTTCTTTCCGAGTGTCCTATTATCGTGGTATCGATATTTCAGGTTTATCGAAACACAGTGCAGCAGAACGTCCGGAAGTTTGTTCCTCTCATCCAGAATGTCTTGTGTCTTCAAGCTGCGGCTCAACAACAAGCACATGCTGATGCTGCCGCTAAAGGAACGGTCCATACTGGAGTGAGCCCTGCTATCAAGAATCGGGTGGCATTTGCCGACTTCATAACGGCTCAAGTCAAGACTATGAGCTTCTTGGCCTATCTTCTTCGACAATACGCCTCACACTTGAATGACTTCCTCCCTCGACTACCCGACATTGTCCTGCGTCTCCTGAAAGACTGCCCCAGAGAAAAGTCCGGCACACGCAAGGAATTGATTGTTGCCATTCGCCACATTATCAATTACAACTTCCGCAAGATCTTTATCCCCAAGATCGATGAGCTCCTGGACGAGCGAACACTCACTGGTGATGGATTGACGGTGCATGAGACCATGCGTCCATTGGCCTACAGTATGCTTGCAGATTTAATCCACCATGTACGGGATTCTTTGAAGCCGGAGCAGATTAGGAAGACTGTTGAGGTCTACACCAGAAATCTTCAGGATAATTTCCCTGGCACAAGTTTCCAGACAATGAGTGCAAAACTCCTCCTGAACATGGCCGAATGCATCGCGAAACTGCCGAACAAGGTGGATGCGCGACATTACCTCATCATGATTCTCAACGCAATTGCCGATAAGTTTGCGGCCATGAACCGACAATATCCCAATGCCGTAAAACTCTCAGCTTTGTACCGTGAACAGATGAAGGCTGGTACCCCTGACACATATTTGGCCGACAAGGACAGCCCACCCGACTGGGACGAGACCGACATCTTCTCCGCAGTTCCAATCAAGACATCAAACCCGCGAGATCGAGGTGCTGACCCAGTTGTCGACAACAAGTTTCTCTTCCGAAATTTGATGACAGGCCTTAAGAACACCTTCTACCAGTTGAGGACATGCAATGTCGGGTCACCCATCGATGCTCAGAATGCACCTACTCACTGGCAGGATGTCTCTTATGGGTTCACGGCCGAGGAGGTCAAGGTCATCATCAAGCTTTTCCGGGAGGGCGCGTATGTGTTCAGATACTACGAAATCGAGAAGCCAGCCGCCGAGTCCCAATACATGTCACCCGTGGAATACATGGCCAACTTCTATATGGTTTCATGTAGCAAGGAGGAGAAGGACCTACTTGAGACTTTCGCCACTGTCTTTCATGCCATCGACCCCGCCACCTTTCACGAGGTGTTCCAGCAGGAGGTACCGCGTCTTTATGACATGATTTTTGAACATACAGCGCTGTTGCATATACCCCAATTCTTCCTCGCCAGCGAAGCGACTTCTCCTAGCTTTTGCGGCATGCTTCTGCAATTTCTCATGGAGCGAATCGACCAAGTCGGGTCTGCAGATGTCAAGAAATCATCTATTTTGTTGAGGCTGTTCAAGCTAGCTTTCATGGCAGTCACCTTGTTCGCCAACCAAAATGAACAGGTTCTTTTACCGCATGTCGTCAACATTGTCACAAAATCCATTGAGCTGTCAACAAAGGCAGAAGAACCGATGAACTACTTCCTCCTTTTACGTTCGCTATTCCGTAGTATTGGTGGCGGTAAATTCGAGCAACTCTACAAGCAGATTCTGCCTTTACTTGAAATGCTTTTGGATGTACTCAACAATCTCCTGATGGCTGCGCGAAAGCCATCTGAGCGCGACCTCTACGTGGAGCTCTGCCTCACGGTTCCGGCACGACTTAGTCATTTGCTGCCGCACTTGAGTTTCTTGATGCGTCCACTCGTCGTTGCACTGCGGGCAGGGACAGATCTCGTTGGCCAAGGGTTACGAACACTCGAGCTTTGTGTGGATAATCTCACAGCTGACTATCTTGACCCTATCATGGCGCCCGTCATTGATGAGCTGATGACTGCTCTCTTTGACCATCTCAAGCCCCACCCCTATAGCCACTTTCATGCTCACACGACGATGCGGATTCTTGGTAAGCTGGGCGGAAGGAATAGGAAGTTCATGACCAGTGCTGTTCCTCTTTCCTACAGGGAGTATGCCGATGATCCCTCAGGGTTTGATCTGAGACTTCTAGGCTCCAAGAAGGACAGGGCATTCCCCGCTGATATGGGCATTGACTTTGCTATCCAGAAGTTGATGGAGTTTCCAAAGGCGACCAAGAACAACCACAACAAGCAATACGATGGCTACTACAAAAAACAAGCGTTGCACTTGATAAAGGCCCAACTGAAGCTTCGCATCGGTTACGATCAACTTCCAGACGACCTCCCGCGCCTCCTGCGGCTCCAGGCTGAAGATTTGGTCGCGCGAAGGTATGAGATCAACACCGCCAGTTTTGAGATTTCCGACCGTGAACGATCGATTCCAAAGAAGGAGAGCGAAGACTTGGTCGTGAAACGGCTCCTGAAGGCCATCATGTTTGCTCATTCCTTCCCCGAGTTTAAGGATGAAGCCAGCGCCTTTTTGCTCAATGTTTGCAAGCACTTCGCAATTATCGAGATTGGCAGGGCCCTGGTGGATCTGAAGCGCAATTTCAGCCCCTTTGACCCTAATGCTGGCGAAGGTCCTTTGCATATCGATACACGCAATCTTTCAGATGCCATTGTTGAATCGTTGGCTTCTGATCATCCAGATGTACGGGAGGCGGGCAAGAGTGCTGTTCGGGAGATGTACGACTCTACAGCAATTATCTTTGGCTCGGAAAGTGATGTTGGAAAACTCCCATTCTTCAGTCATCTAAGCAGCACTTTCTGCCACAGCTGCTACGAAGAGGAGTGGTTCACCAAGACTGGCGGTAGCCTTGGAATCAACTATCTGCTCACTGAGCTTGACTTGGGTGACACATGGGTCACTTCCAAACAGACCGAGTTTATTCGCGCGCTCACTTATGTGGTCAAGGACATGCCCCAAGATCTTCCTGAAAAGACACGGTGCCTGGCCCAAACAAGCTTGGAGGTGCTCCTGAAACGTATCACGAAGGACATCACCAAAGAGGATGCGCTGCCAATCGCCCAACAGCCAGGACAGCCGCCCAACACACAACCCAAACAACCTCGGCTTTCCCAGATCTGCCAACAATTTGGCAATGATCTGTACCACATGAACAAGCATGTTCGGGAGACTGCAAAGCACTCGCTGGAACTTATCGCAAAAGCCGCAAAGTGTGAGGTCTGGGAGCTTTTGGAATCGTGCAAGGACAAAATCCTCCAACCCATCTTTGCTAAGCCCCTGCGTGCGTTGCCATTTAGCATCCAGATTGGCTATATCAATGCTATGACGTACCACATGAGCTTGAAGAACGACTGGGTCCCTTTTGACGAAAACCTGAACCGTCTACTGATGGAATCCTTGGCTCTGGCAGATGCAAACGACGAGTCTCTCGCCAACAAGCCCGCAGAATTCCGCACCCATGAGCATATTGTCAATCTTCGTGTCTCATGTATCAAGCTTCTGACAACTGCCATGACTTTTGAGGAGTTTTCCAACCAGCCGACCAAGACTAAAATTCTCAGCGTGTTCTTCAAATGTCTGTACTCGGAGTCCAAACCCACCATCACCGCGGCAAATGATGCTCTGAAGTCGGTCTTGTCGGTGGACAGGCGCCTACCGAAGGAGCTTTTACAGGGAGGATTGCGCCCGGTGTTACAGAGCCTTTCGGACCCCAAACGTTTGAGTACTGCAGGACTCGATAACCTGTCTAGGCTACTGAAGTTACTCACCTCTTACTTTAAGGTTGAAATAGGGGCCCGTTTGTTAGAACAGATCGATTCAATTGTTGAGCCCAGTGCTTTGCAGCAGATTTCCTTCACCTTCTTCGACCAGCATCCCCAGATGAAGATCATCACTGCTATCTTGAACATCTTTCATCTGTTGCCCGCTCCTGCTGAAGCCTTTAAGGAGAGGCTGATTGATTGCTTTCTTGGATTAGAAGAGAAGCTGCGCCGTACCCAACTCAGCCCTTTCCGTCTCCCTATTTACCGATATATGAATCGGTACCCCAAGGAAATCTGGGTCTACCTATTCGGCAAAGTGGAGGATCTCAAGTATGGTCGGCTGTTGGCTCAGGTTCTCCGCCATGCTGATAGCCATGCGTTGCGGGAGGTCGCAATCGAGAATCTCGATTCTCTTGTCGTCCACTGCAACGAGTTGATCAGTCAGAACAAGGAGGCCAAGTTCATTGCCATGGTTAACGCGATCCACATCTTTGAGTCCCTCTGCCATTTCCCCAGCGCAGAGAAATGGATGGACAATAAGGAGCATCTCGACTGGCTCAAGGGCATCGGCAAGGAACTGGAGACACATCTTCGACAGCATACCCTTCCAGCTCATCTCCGATTGCCGGCTTATCAAGCCGCTGAGCAGCTCATGACTATCCTCGTCAAGTCACTCGAGAGGACGCCTAAGGACTTGGACCCTCTGTTCAACCTGATCGAATGCGTTACATCTGATGAGCTTCGTAACACCCAAGAACTTTTCTCGTTCATCTACCAGAAGATTATCTGCAGCGATGCTATCGAATTCTGGAAGGCAACTGTACTTCGCTGCCTGGATACATACGCCGGAAAGTCTGCGTCAAACAAGATGAAGTATTTCTTGTTGCATTATATCGTCAATCCAATTGTTGCAATGGATGTTATGCGAAATTGGAACCAGCTCGACCAGAACCGGAGTCCCCGACTCATGGACAGAGCTGTCATTGATGCAGTTAGCAGCAAAATCTGGAAGGTTCATCCAGAGATGACAATGGACGATCAAGCTCAGCCCGGCATTGACCACACTCGTTATGAGGTTTTGCAACTTTCCGCAATGCTGGTCAAGTACTATCACACGCCACTCCAGGATGCAAGGAAAGATATCATCAAGTTTGGATGGACCTTCATCCGCCTTGAGGATGTGATAAACAAACATGCTGCGTATGTGGTCATCGGTTACTTCATTGCTCACTATGAGACACCGCCCAAAATAGTGACTCAAGTGTACCTCTCCCTCCTGAAATCTAACCAGAACGAAGGACGCGCTTTGGTCACCCAAGCACTGGAGCTTATTGCACCGATGCTGCCCAAGCGATGCGGAACTGGTCAGAACGAACGCATCGCACCTTGGGCTGTTGCGCCGCGACGTGTTCTTGTTGACGAAGGCCAAAACGCCCAGCAGATGACAAGTATCTTCCATTTCCTTGTCAGACACCCGAAGCTGTTTTATGATGCCCGCGATAGGTACATCACCCTGATGATTAGCTCTCTGCGGAAGCTCGCTACCCCCCAAAACGCATCACATGAATCCAAGAGACTCTGTCTTAACATGATGTGGCTGATCTGGCTTTGGGAAGAACGGCGAGTTGAAGGAAAGACAGCGACTTTTGGAGCAAGATCTCTTTCCCAGTCGCCTAACACGAAAAAGAGAAAACTGGATGCTGAACAAGCAAACACTTCTCAGCCAACAGGACGTGCCGAGTATCAGATCCCGCCTCTCTTCCGACTGAAGATGATCAAATATCTTGTCGAGTTTATTGCTCAGCTGAATGAGCGCTATGAGCTCCCATCAGCCAAGCCTCGAGACCAAGTATCGTCATCAATCCCCCCAGTGCCTCTGGCATTGACCGATCTCTGCAAGAAGGCCATGAAACTGCTCTACAATTTGGTGCAGCCTCAATATTGGGGTGATCTCGACCTCGATCTGTTCCCCAATGTCACCCAGGTTATCTTGGCGAGCGAGCGAACACAGACTATCCTTACAGCTGACCCCACCGACAAGGAGAAGTTCGATGACAAGTTCCTGACCAACATCATCAATACGCTCCAAGTTGTTCGCATTGTTCTTAACTCCAAATCGGACGAGTGGATCCAGAAGAGCATGCCAGCTATCCAGAAGGTATTAGAGAAGTGCTTGAAGTCGGAGAACCCCGAGATTCAAGACTGCCTACATCTTTCTGACAAGAAGTTTGACGATGACCGTGAGCTACGGTCGATTGTCAAGCGTATATTGGACTCTGTTCCTGATGATACACCCATGGAGGATGCTGATGCCGACGGTGAAACCGAGACGCAAACATCGGAGATTGTCGCTTACCTTTCTCAAGTTGCAACAGAAGCAATGAACAGCAACAATTATACTTCTGGTGTCAACATTCTATGGTCTCTTGGTCAGCGAAAGCCGAATGTGATTGATCAACACATCCCTTCTCTGATGAAGGCTCTCCAGTCCAAGCATGCTAGGGAACATGTGCAGCACTACAATGCGGTCGCAAACCAGGCAGCTGGCGTCAATAACAGAAATCAAGACCCCAATACGCCAAGTGGCGAATTGTCTGCCTTCGATCTTGAAATTCAGACAAAGATTATGATCAAGGAAATCCAGGTTGTAGCTCTGCGGATGGAGGTTCTGGGCGACGCTCGTCGACCTTTCCTCAGCGTCCTCGCAACTCTGGTGGAAAAGTCTATGTCAATTGAGCTTTGTGAAGAGATATTGAACATGGTTGAGGGATGGGTATTCCGATCGGAAGGAACATGGCCAACACTTAAGGAGAAGACGGCTGTTCTTCACAAGATGCTCTCCTTTGAACATCGACAAGACCCAACCATGCTATCCAAGTTCCTGGACCTCGTTATTCGCATCTACGAGGACCCAAAGATTACCCGCACGGAACTCACAGTTCGCATGGAGCATGCATTCCTTATCGGCACCCGTGCAGCGGATGTCGAGATGCGCAATCGCTTCATGGCCATTTTTGATAAGAGTTTATCCAAGTCCGCGAGTGCACGCCTATCTTACGTCCTGACGTCGCAAAACTGGGACACACTCTCAGATTCGTACTGGCTTGCTCAAGCTACCCAGCTGTTGCTGGGTGCTGTAGAGACGAACGCCAATATTCAGCTGTTTCAGACCGACTTCAGGACGTTGCCAATTTCCCGCCTGTTGACCATCTTCACAAAGGAGATGGAAGCCCGAGAGCCTACTGTCATCATTGACGACAAGTTTGAATCCTTTATGGCTGCCCATCGTCGCTTCATGTCGGAACTTGGTGACATCAAGGTGAAGGATGTCATTGAACCATTGGTGCAGCTACAGCATGTCGACTCCCAACTTGCTCACAACCTCTGGGTAACCCTATTCCCGATCTACTGGTCGTCCGTTGCAAAGGATGATCGAGTTGATTTGGAGCGTGGCATTGTTGCTTTGCTTACGAAGGATTATCACAGCCGTCAGATTGACAAGCGTCCAAACGTCATCCAGTCCATTCTTGATGGTGCTGCAAAGACTTGGCCTGAGTGTAAGATTCCACCGCACGTCCTTAAGTACGAGGCCAAGACTTATGATGCCTGGTACACGGCCTTGATTCAACTTGAGAACGCTGCCATCACCCCTCAGGTTGACTCTGCTACGGTTCGCGAAAGCAACCTGGATGCCCTTGTCGAACTGTACGCCTCCCTCCAGGAAGACGATCTGTTCTATGGTACCTGGAGGCGACGCTGCCAATTTGTCGAAACCAATGCTGCCCTGTCCTATGAACAGAACGGCATGTGGGACAAGGCTCAGAAGTTGTATGAGAATGCTCAGATCAAGGCTAGAACTGGCGTGATACCATTCTCCCAAGCCGAGTACATGCTCTGGGAGGATCACTGGGTTCTCTGTGCCCAGAAGTTGCAACAGTGGGAGATTCTTCAGGACTTTGCAAAGCATGAAAATTTCCAAGATCTCCTTCTCGAGTGCGCTTGGCGAAACACGGAGATGTGGCAGGACGAGCAACACCGGGAGGCTCTAGATAACATCATAAAAGGTGTCATGGATGCTCCTACACCTCGCCGAGCCTTCTTCCAATCATTTATGTCACTTCTCAAGTATCACAATCACCAGGAGCCCAGCACCGATTTCGCGCGCGTCTGCGACGAGGCAATTCAGCTTTCCATTCGCAAATGGCACCAGCTGCCTGAGCGCCTGACCAATGCCCACGTCCCCCTTCTACAGAACTTCCAACAATTGGTCGAGCTTCACGACGCCAGCGTCATCTGCCAGAGTCTTGCCAATACCAACCAGACAAACCTGGACGTCAAGTCTGGCGAGCTTAAGTTGCTGTTGGGTGCCTGGCGCGATCGACTGCCAAACGTTTGGGATGATATCACTGCCTGGCAAGATCTTGTCACTTGGAGACAGCACATCTTCAGCCTCATCAACCAGACATATCTGAATTTGCTGCCACCGCAAGGACAGCAAAACGGTGGCGGAGCTAGTTCGTTTGCTTATCGCGGTTATCACGAGACTGCTTGGATCATCAACAGATTTGCCCATGTTGCCCGCAAGCACAACCTTCCTGAAGTTTGTATCAATCAGCTGAGCCGCATCTACACGCTCCCCAATATCGAGATTCAAGAAGCTTTCTTGAAACTGCGTGAACAGGCCAAATGTCATTATGAAAACCCTGAAGAGCTCTCGAGTGGTTTGGATGTTATTAACAATACAAACCTCAACTACTTCAGCCCGTATCAGAAAGCCGAATTTTACACCCTCAAGGGCATGTTCTTGGAGAAGCTCAAGCAAAAGGATGAGGCTGATTCAGCATACGGCACGGCGTTGTATTTCGACATCGGTGCCGCCAAAGCTTGGGCCGAATGGGGCTACTTCAACGATCGCAAGTTCAAGGAAGACCCAACCGATCTCAACGCGGCACGGCAAGCACTTACCTCTTACTTGCAAGCCGCAGGAAGCTACAAGAATGCAAAGTCTCGAAAGCTCCTGGCACGAATCCTCTGGCTCCTCAGCTTGGATGACTCCAAGGGTACGATCGCTTTGGGCTTTGATGACTTCAAGGGTGAAACCCCAGTGTGGTACTGGATTACTTTTATCCAGCAGCTGATTACTGGTCTCGGCCATAAAGAAGCCCCTCGTGTCTTCCAGCTCCTCCTGAAGATTGCCAAATCCTATCCTCAGGCCTTGTACTTCCAGCTCCGAACTAACCGTGAGGACTTGCTTGTTATCAAGAAGAACCAGGAAGCCAGAGATAGAACAGCACGACAACGCGGGCAATCGGTCGCATCCAATGGAAAGGCAAGCGCATCACCGTCAATGACGAAACAGGAACCTCCCAGACCTGGTACTTCGTCGTCTCGACCGGGCACTGCAAACGCAACTGACGGCACCCAAGTAAAGGCAGAGGGCGAAGCCAACGGCAACGCCAACGCCGCTGGTACCCCAGCCCCTACTAATGGGCAGACGCCTGACCCGAAGGCCGCACAAAAGGCGACACCTCAGCCCGGACAAGCAGGACAAACTCAGAAGAAGCCTCCGTGGGAGTACACTGAAGAGGTCATGTCGGTCCTCAAGACCGCCTTCCCTCTCTTGGCTCTCTCGATGGAGACAATGGTGGACCAGATTCAAAAGAACTTCAAGTGCCCTCCTGACGAGGATGCCTACCGACTCATTGTTGCTCTTCTCAACGATGCTTTGGCCTACGTCAGCCGAACACCGCCTTCATTTGCCAAGAATGTGAAGCTTCCACCGGCGACCGAAACTAACATCACTCGCTTTGCCGAAACAATCTTGCCCAGCCACATCAAGAAGTCATTCGAGACAGATTTCGTTACTGTCAAGCCGACCATGTACGAGTACATCTATAAATTGCGCCGCTGGCGAAACAAGTTTGAGGAGAAGCTGGATCACCGAGTGCCTCGAGCCTCACTCGAGAACTTTTCTCCTCATCTGAGCGAGTTCAGATATGGCAAGTTTGACGAGGTGGAGATTCCTGGTCAATACCTACAGCACAAGGACAAGAATCAAGACTTCATTCGCATCGATCGTTTCCTACCAAACATCGACCTTGTCCGGTCTATTAGCGCCTCTTATCGCCGCATCAAGATGCGTGGTCACGATGGCAGTATCCACAAATGGGCTATCCAGCACCCTGCGGCTCGACACTGCCGACGAGAGGAGCGTATTCTGCAGCTCTTCCGGTCGCTTAACCAGACATTGGGCCGTAAGAAGGAGAGCCGACGACGCGATTTGCAGTTTACGATACCAATCATGGTTCCTTTTGCACCACACATCCGACTTGTGCAGGAAGACACGTCTTACACCACACTGCAGGGAGTGTATGAAGATCATTGTCGAAACATGGGCATGTCAAAGGATGACCCTGTGCTGTTCACTATGGAGAAGCTCCGTGGCGCACTCGAGAGTAAGAGCTCGGTAAGTTGTTCAAGATACCAACAGAAGCCCACGGTCGCTAACAGTAAACAGAACAAACCCGAGCAGGCAGCAACGGCTCGACTGGAGGTGTTCAACGCGATCCAAGAGAAATGGGTGCCGTCGACAGTAGCAATCGAGTACTTCCAAAAGGTATTCCCACAGTTTGCCGAGTTCTGGCTATTCCGGCGCCAGTTCTCGTACCAGCTTGCGGCATTGACGTTCATCACGTATATCATGTACATGCACAACCGATATCCGCAAAAGATCAACATATCCAGGGCGACGGGCAAGGTTTGGGGCTCTGAAATGATGTCGTATATGAGCGCGAACAAACCTTTCTTCCACAACCCAGAGCCGGTGCCATTCCGACTTACGCCCAACCTGCAAACACTGATGGGACCAATCGCCACTGAAGGCATCTTTGCATGCTCACTGATGGCCATTGCGCGATGTTTGACGGAGCCCGAGTACGAGTTGGAGCACGCATTGACGCTTCTTGTGCGCGATGAGATGCTGTTCTGGTTTACGGGCAGCCATAGGAATGGAGTGATTACGGAGAGCCAACTGCGAGATTCTGTGCAGGTCAACAGTGACTCGATCGTCAAGCGTGCGGTCAGCCTGGCCCACAGCCCTGTCGGCAACCTGCCTGCGAACCAGACAGTGATTGACGCTATTGCTAAGGCTGTGAACCCTATGAATTTGGCACAGTGTGATGCGCTGTGGATGCCATATCTGTAAAGAGCTGGTTATTTTTTATATGTGGAGGAGAGAGAAGATGCATGAATGTGTTGAGGGTTGGCATGGTCTTGGGCTTTGAGCATGGCGTTGGGGATTCGGGAAGGCATATACATACATAGGATGTTATTGGGAGGCAGAGCATGTCATGAAAGGGAGGATATGATGTGCTAAGGAGGTTAAGGAGGCGTACTCCAATTATGCATTAGACTGCAACCGTTGAGTTTTGTAGTTTTGTCACCCGCTTAATTATAACTATTTACTGCTTTTATTTTACATGACAGACCGCCTGATGTGAGAATTGCTTACAACTCTGGTGAGCCATCGTGATGTCTTACATGGGTATACTTGGACTTCAACACCAGCCAACCAAAGAAGATGAAGACGATTACAAGGTTCCCCGCAAGCCTCGGCTCGGAGGGAGACTTGGCATGCAGACATAGATACAGGCATAGACCATATCGGCATTGTTTCACAAACCTAACTAACTAGGTAGTCCAAAGCTGAAAGGACGAGTATGTATGTAGGTCGGAAACTGAACCCCGCACGATAGACCACGGAAGAGGCGTTGCCGTGGAGGTCGAGTTACCTCGGACTTTTGTCTGGGGTTATTTAATGCAGTTCCTCGTAGTGACCCTTGAACTTCACTCATAATTCTCTCTGATTCTTTGAAGCCAAGTTTACAAGTCCAAAGACAAGATCATAACAATGGATCTAACAAAGACACCTCGAAAGGTCTGGGAACATCCTGATCCCAAGAGTACGGCCATGTGGACTTTTATGCAAGAAGCTAATAGGCGACACGGACTCAATCTGAAGGTATGGTGCAGTTTATATATGTGTGTTTTCAAAGACAATTCTAAAATGGTCTAGACATTCAACGACTTATATGAATGGTCCTGCTCTAAGCGCAGCGACTTTTACGCACAGCTCTGGGCCTCTCAGAACTGGATTCACGAAGGTTCCTACTCATATGTCGTGGACGAATCAATCCCAATCAACAAACTGCCAGCATGGTTCCCTGGTATTCGCATCAACTACGCCGAAAACCTTCTCTGGACACGCGCTGTAGGCGGTGCACCAGGGGAGCGCTCAACGCTCCACAAAGAAGACGACACCATTGCTATCACAGAAGTTAGAGAGGGAAGTTCTTCTGTGAAGAATGTTACGTGGGGAGAATTGAGGAGAAGAGTTGCTAGGACGGCGGGTGCGTTGAAGCAGAGAGGTGTAAAGAAGGGTGATCGGGTTGTCATGGTTGGAGCCCATTCTGTTGAGACGGCTGTGGTGTTTCTTGCTACGACTTGGCTTGGGGGGTTGTTTAGTAGTAGTTCGACTGATATGGGTGTTGGGGGATTGTTGCAGAGGACTGTTCAGATTGATCCCAAGGTGAGTTTCTCTGGTATGAGTTTGTACTGATGTTGGCTAACCGGGCAGTTTGTCTTCTTTGATGATGGTGCTCTTTACAATGGTAAAGTCATCGATCTTCGAGAAAAGATCAAGGGCGTTGTCGAAGGATTGAAAGAATGTCCCTCTTTCAAAGGTGTAATCGTCGTTCAACGCTTCGATACTCCTTACGATACATCTCAGATCCCACAGACTCAACGTCTCGAATCTTTCCTCTCATGCGCATCTTCAACACCACCACCGATCAAAAGAGTTGGATTCCAAGACCCAATGGTAGTATACTACTCTTCAGGCACAACAGGAACACCCAAAGCCATCGTCCACGGCGTCGGCCCTATTCTCATGTCAATAGCCAAGGAATCTGTGCTCCATCGCGAGGTTACTCCCGAGGTCGTGGCGTTGCAGTATACAACCACAGGGTGGATCATGTATCTTGCGAGTGTCACAAGACTTGCTTTCGGCGGAAGGACTGTGTTTTACGATGGTTCGCCTTTTGTGCCAGATCGTTCTGTTCTCTTGAGGATTGTGGAGGAGCAGCGTGTGACAGCTTTGGGTGTTAGTCCTAGATGGTTGGGAGAACTCATGAAGGAGGGTATTGTTCCTCAGAAGGAAGCGGATCTGAGTAGTCTCACGGCTGTTCAGAGCACGGGAATGGTCCTGAAGGAACAGGTCTTTGACTGGTTCTATGATGGAGCTTTTCCAAAGAACATCAAGTTGGCCAATTTCTCAGGGGGCACAGATATTGTGAGTCTCTCCCTTCGTTTTTATACCCACGACTAACTTGGTTATCAAAGGCCGCTTGCTTCGTTATGGAGAACCCTCTGTCCCCTATATATGCCGGTGGTTGTCCAGGACGAGTTGTTGGAACACCCATGGCCATTTATCCATCATCTCCTGACCCCAACAAGCCAATCTCGCCAGTTCCAGATGGTGAACCAGGAGATTTAGTCGGAACCGCTGCATTCCCAAACGTTCCTCTCTATCTATGGAACGACACGACTCCCGCTCCTGGAAAAAAGTACATGTCGGCCTACTTTGACCGATATCCTGATGTATGGTCTCAGGGTGACTTTGCAGCAGTTCACCCGCAAACGGGTCACATCCATATTCTGGGCCGCTCAGATGGAGTTTTGAATCCAGGCGGGATTCGATTTGGAAGTGCAGATATTTACGCTGTGCTTGAGGGAGGCTTTGCAAAGGAGGTTGCAGAGAGTATCTGCGTAGGCCAGCGTCGACCCCAAGACCACGATGAGAGTGTTGTATTGTTTCTGCTGATGAAACCAGGTGTTAAACTCAATGCTGGACTTGCTGGTAAGATTCGAGAGAGGATTGCCAAAGAGTTGACAAAGAGGCATGTGCCCAAGTATATCTTTGAGGTACCAGACATTCCAGTAAGTGCTCATTTTGACTGCGTTGGTGATAGAAGCTGATGGTGTTTAGACAACTGTGAATGGTAAAAAGGTCGAACTTCCAGTCAAGCAGATTATCTCGGGGAGTAACATTAAGCCAAGCGGGACGTTGTTGAATCCTCAGAGTCTGGAGTTTTTCTATCAGTTTCAAAAGATTGAAGAGGTTGAACAAGTTCGAGCAAAGTTGTAGTAGATTATGAGACTATAGATAGGGTATACATACACAAACGAGATGCTTACAAAACATCCTCCTGCTTGGGAAACTTGCCCCCATTCACACCATATCTCCAAGCCAAATAACCCACCATCGCACCCACACTCCCCAGCCCCAATCCCCCAACAGCACCTCTCCAACCCTTCAGCGCACTAGCCCCTACAAGAGCACCAGCACCAGCACCCACAGCAGTCCAGTCATCAGTCTCTAACTGACCCTTATTCTCCAACAATCTCCAGCTTCTATCCTGCCACTCAATCTCTTCTCTGCCGCGCATACGGCCCAGCGTCATGAGAGCGCCTATGCCTAGCGCTGCGACTGTGCCTGTTGATGCAGAGCGGATGAGGCGGGGGAAGAAGGATAGAGTGTATGGTGTTTTGGGGCGGAGAAAGGGGATGATTTGGCGGGTTGTTGTTATGCCGGTTGCGATTATTGTGTTTAATGTTATTGCGCGGACTATTACGTGTGTTGTGAGGATTGTTTTCGAAAGAGGTTGATCCTCTGCGTAGGGAGCGTGTGGAAAGAATCGTGACATTTTGGGTAAGTCTTTGTTTGAAGATATTGAGTAAGACAGAGAGATTAGGGGTTTGTAGGTTTAAGCTGACGTGCTGCAGTCTATATATATATGCTTACCTAGTACTATATATTCTACGCAGCGTCATATCATCAAGCCACTTCCACTCGCACTTCTCTCAGCTCGGAATTCATACAGGTCTCAGGGATTAGAAAGCGATAATTGTGGGCTTGTAACGAAAGATTGGATACTGATACTGTGTCTTGATTTGAGGAATTGATCCTATTTGATCAAGAGCTATGATGATCAGTACCTCTGCTAGTACTGTACTTGCCACCTGGTGGAAAATAGGTGTAATATGAGGTCTTGGATGTATCGCGCTATCGCTTTCTAATCCCCGCGACCTGTAGTTGATTGCTTCAGGGATCTGTTTGAATAAGCACGCCTCTATTGGCTCTCCGATGCGACGGCCCGGATAGATTAACACGCCGCTCACTCCACTAGAGCTTATTTTACGGATACAATATCATGCGATGTCCGAGTGCGAGATAATTAGAGGCTTAGGCTTAGTAACTCGATCAATTCAATGTCCCCAATACATATTATGCCACCAACGCCTGGGCCTATCCCAATCATATGATACTATCCCCATACCAATCCCAATGCTATGCTACCATGCACCTACGTATGTATGTATGACTTTGGACTTTTCTCTCTTACTCGCCATCGCTCATCTCCATCATACTATCCTCTTTCTCAACCGAATCATTCTCATCCTCCAACACCGTCATCCGCCTTGTCCGTCTTAATCTCCCTTTACCCTTCTCCGTTCTCCCTGTTGTTGCTACTTTTCGACCACCATTCACCTTGACAGCTGCCTCATGCTTCCGCTGTCCCAGTGTGCGCTCAAAGTCCAACAGATCCTCAGCTTCAGACTCAGCTGCGCCGTCAATCAACGCTGTCTCTTCTAGTGCCTTGTTGAGCAGCTCTGTCGCGATGCTATCCTGAGGATTGATCGCCAACGCTTCATGCAGAACCGTCACTGCCTCCTCTGGCTTGTTTTGTTCCATGAGAATAAGTCCCTTGGCGCTGAAGATGGCCGCATCTTTGCCTCCCTGCCTCAACACCTCGTCAAACTCAGCCAGGGCTCGATTAAAGTGCCTCAACCTTCTGAATGCATGTCCAAGATTTGTTCTCGCCGCCAACCACGCGGAAGGGTCGCTGTCCATATCATCAGCGATCTTAAGTGCTGCTGTAAAGTACTGCGCCGCCTCCTTAGGTTTGTCTTGATGATATTTCACGATGCCCATCTCGTTCAAGAGCAAGGGATCCGTTTTGCAGAGGCCGTAGGCTGTTTTCAGAAACTCCTCCGCAAGTGTCATATTGTTCAGGGCGTGATTCTGCATGCCCAAAAACACTTGAGGTAGATGTGTGCCCATAAAGAGTCTCGCCGCGGTGGAATAAGCCGAAATTGCCTGGTCATGTTCGCCTTCTGCTGCAAAGGTATGCGCAAATCCAATCCAAGCTGGCCCAAAATGCGCATCCATCATACTCGCTTTGCTGAAATATCGTCGCGCCTCGGGAATCTTGCCAATCGAAAAGTAGTAGATGCCCACAGCGAGCCACGAGCATGGCTCTTCAGGGTGACTGTCAGCCAAGTCATGAGCGATCAGAAACAAAAGATTCTTCTCCTTGAGCTCAAACAGACAGGCCAGGTGAACAGGATACACGCTGAAGTTGTACTTGTCCTCTTGTAGAATCCCATTCGTGATATTTAGAGCATCGCGGTACCGACACTGGGTATAGAGAAGATCCGCCCTTGCAAGCTGCAAATCCGGATTCGATGCCAGGTGGTAATGTGTCGAAAGAGAGTCGTACGCCGTCTCAAACGCTGCAGGGTTACGGTACTTGGATAGTCGTGTCGTGTAGAGCATCTTTGTAAAGTCGGCGGCTTGCTGTGAAGATGATACATCCCCCGAGACATGAATCGAGTCAAAATCAAGACTCTCGAGAAACTGCCACTCCTCATCAGGCGACAGCAAAGAATTGTTCATAAGCTGCTGAAACGCCTCAAAGCACTGCACATCGATCCGCACAGCATCTTTATAGCACTCCTTAGCTCGGTCGAACGCATTTTGTTTAGCATAGCAGATCCCACGCAGAAAACACATGGCAGCTTCATATCTCCTATTCGCAGCCTCCTCCTCGGCAGCAGGGTCGCGACGTCGTCCATGGCGTGGCTGCGTCTTGCGTTTGTTGCTCGCACCATTCGCGATGAGATGTGTCGGGTTACGATCGCCGAGAACAGAGAGGGCTTCGTCGAAGCGAGACTGCTTGATAAGGCAGTGGCCAGCGAGATAACGACATGATGGGTTTCGAGCGATGAGGTCTTGGCTGGAGAGAAATGCCTGGGCGCGTGTGTAGTTTCCTGTCGCGAAGTGGACTTGGGCGAGCCAGAATGCGTCTTGATCGTCATCTATAGAGGAAGCGTTAGAGGCATGAGATAAGGTTGTAAGCAACAAAGTATAACGGACTGGTCAATGCAAGTAGCTTGTCGCCGATAAAGATGGCCGACTCGTATTGCGCCTTGTTGAGGGCATCTTGCCTCCATTCCCTCAGGAAGTTTTCCATTCCTAGCTTATTCGAAGCGCATCAGGTAATAGATATGGTCTCGTATTATTCGTTTTAGGATTGACGAGGTGTGTTGCGATATCAGTCTGGCACCCGAGAATCGAGGTCGTTTGTTTGTTTGGGAATAACGTCAATCAACAACATCCCACCAAAAGTCAACAATGGATGAAATCTAATCTCACCGCAAGCCTGCCTGCCCGGCCGTAGGTAGTCGCGCCTCCACTGGAGCTAAGCGCGTTAAGGACATTCTCAGAAGCTACAGCGGGTGTGTCTCCAGCAACGGCGGGGTAGTTTACAGTGGTCTTTTTGCCTCTGTTAGGGGGAATAAAAAAAGTTGGAGGGGTTCCATGACTCTTAGCGTATCAGAAGCCGTTAATTTGGCATTCGCCGATGTAGGAGCCGTCAACTTGTATAAAGATTCACAACTTCCTGAGACTCATTATAACACTCACTTGTGCAACACTACCTATCTCAATTGATTCGAAAATATGGCCTCTTCTCAACCTACCCGATGGGCTGCTCTTGCTCGTGACACAAACGAGACCAAGATTCAGCTTGCTCTTAACCTCGACGGCGGCGATTTCCCTCCGGATACTGACTCCCGTCTTCTCAACGATGGTGATAGTCATGCTTCGCAGGCTAGCAAGTCGCAAAAGATCGCTGTCAATACAGGAATTGGATTTCTCGACCATATGCTCCATGCCTTGGCTAAGCATGCTGGCTGGAGTCTTGCTCTGAACTGCAAGGGCGATCTTCATAGTACGTTGCACTTATCACCACCGAAGATGTTAAATAACTGACGTTTGTATCACCATAGTTGATGACCACCACACCGCCGAGGATGTCTGCATCGCTCTTGGTTACGCCTTTGCCCAGGCTCTTGGAAGTCCCGCAGGTCTCGCCCGTTTCGGCTACGCCTACGCTCCTCTCGACGAGGCCCTCTCCCGAGCCGTCATCGATCTCTCCAACCGTCCTTACAGCGTTGTAGACCTCGGTCTGAAGCGAGAATGGCTCGGCCAACTCAGCACCGAGATGGTTCCTCACTGTCTGCAGAGCTTTGCTCAGGGTGCCCGTGTTACGTTGCACGTTCATTGTCTTCACGGTGACAATGATCACCACCGAGCTGAGAGTGCTTTCAAGGCTCTTGCTGTCGCTATTAAGGCTGCTACCACGAGAATACCTGGTAAGGAGGGCGAGGTGCCCAGCACCAAGGGTACCCTGAGTGCGTAAAGGGATAGAGATTAGGAGTTCCGGATAAGTGCTTGGTTTTGGTTAGATTTATACCTGTATTGATGCAGGAATCAACATTTGAGATATACGTAAATACACATCTAAGTATATCAAGGAGAAAATCTTTTGAGAAGTCAACGATAAGACAATGTCTGGCTTGTGTGACAGAAACCCTTTCATAGAGCATCATGAAATCGTGTCATGTTTCTTGATCTATAGTGTCATAATCCCAGCCTATATTTTTATAAGATCGCAAAACTCTCATCACTGACGTCTAAGTTCGGTAGTCACCGTTGATAGTAACGTAGTCATGGCTGAAGTCGCAAGTATAATGCACAGCCGACTTATCGCCTGTACCTAACCTGACGACAATCTCAAGGTCCTCCATAGCTAGGATTTCAGCCGCTCGAGTCTCATCAACCTGCTCAGGCTCGCCATCCACAAGCAGCTTAAGCTCAGCTGAACCATCGGTAGGGACGAAAGAGACATTGGTGCGCTCGGGAGTAATCTCAGGGACGTCGTTCACGGGCTGACCGGGAGCAGAGATCAGAGCGTAACCAGTGGCGCATAGAATACGGCCCCAGTTGGCGTCCTTGCCGTAAAGGGCGGTCTTGACAAGGGGAGATTTGGCGATGGCGCGACCAACCTCGCGGGCAGCCTCCTCGGAAGCACTGTCGACAACTCGGATGGTTACGAATTTGGTGGCACCTTCACCGTCTCGGACGACGTATTTGGCCAAGTCGACAGAGAATTCAGTGAGGAGCTCCTGGAAGGCTTGGTAGTCGGGGGACTGCTCAGAGGTAACCTCCTTACCGCCAGCGGCACCATTAGCAAGGAGGGCCACGGTATCGTTGGTAGAGGTATCTCCGTCGATGGTGATGGAGTTGAATGAACGGTCCACAGCATGTCGAAGCACATTAGGCATGACGGCAGGTGAAATAGGAGCATCGGTAGCCAGGATGGTGAGAAGAGTTGCCATATTGGGAGCAATCATACCGGCGCCCTTTGTCATACCAGCAATGCGATACTCCACACCTGGAGAAGAAGGAAGCTCGAAAGATCGAGACATTAGTTTAGGGAAAGTATCTGTTGTGCAGATAGCCTTGGCACATTCAAGCCAGCTCTCGTGAGAACCACCAGCCTTGCTAACAGCCGTAGGAATCTTGTCGAGAATCTTTTGGATGGGTAGCCTAAATCAACTGTAAGCCATTGAAGCCTCAAAAAGGCCAATTGAGAAAAGCAAACCTCTGACCAATAACTCCAGTGCTCATAACAATAGTAGAGTCCTCATCACCAACCCTCTGATCGGTGGTGCGCGCCATACTGGTCGCATCTTGAAGACCTCCGGTACCGGTGACAGCATTCGCATTGCCCGAATTGATAATGACGCTTCGCAAACCCGCGTTCTTCTTCTGCTGTAGAAGTTTCCTACTGTATGTCACAGGAGCAGCTTGAAACTTGTTCTTTGTAAAGACACCAGCAGCGGCGCAGGGGCGATCTGAAGTGACGAGGGCGATGTCGGGCTTGCTGGTGTTACCAGGCTTGACACCAGCCAAAACGCCCGAGGCGATAAAGCCCTTGGGGTATTTTCCTGAAGTGGGAATGTATTGGATCTTGGAGGGAGGCACGGGGTTTGAGCCCAGAGTGGCCGACGCCGAGGAGTAGGCGCGGGCGAATTTCTTCATCATGTTTGCGACGGGATTGACGTGACTCCTCTGTCTGTGGTTGATGGGAATTTTTGCTGGGGTTTGATATACTCTATCTTATCATGGATAGGTGCTGGACCCTGCGAGCTGATGCTAAAGTTAGTACCAGGGGGCTCCCTATCAACCAACCCCCTGACGTTACCTCACATTATCTTAGCTAACCAGCGCCACTAAAAAGCCGTTTCTCCTGGCTCGCCAAGACAAGGGTCAACCCAGTGGAGGTCGTCTCCTTCTTTGAGCTCTCCCCTCTGCTCTGTCTTTGTCTTTGTCTTTGTCTTTACATATCTCCCTATATATTGACGTTCGCTAATTACCTGTCCGCATCTCTTTTGCTTCTTTTTGTCGTACCTAGTTTGAACTGCTAGTTTCCTTCTTTTGGATAACCTGGCGCAAAGAAGGAAGCACGAGATAATCATTCTCCAGTTGGTCAGGTACCAGACGGAATGCTGCGCTTAGTATCATAAGCGACACAAGAGTCTTTGACGACATCGAACGAACGAACGAACCCACTCCAACAGAACCTCACCGTCGTACGGAGGACGTAATTCGAATTGACTATTACAACTTAAACCTTAATCGATTTTAAAGCCTCGCCTCGGCGAGCAACGATCCGTCGCAATGCTCCCACTCCGTCGGCGTGGACGATTCTATGCCATAGTAGCTGTGGTCATGGTTTTCCTTCTGTATCGCTTCATGCAGAATTCATGGTCACACTCACCCCATTTCGAAACTGTAAAGCAACCGAACAAACCTGCCTCTGAGCCGGTTCAAGGCTCTAAGGAAGCCTTTCAACCGCCTGTCGTACCGCCGCCGGTCAACCTCCCCGATTCCGAAAAGGACTCCAACGCTGCCGATAAACCCAAACCAATCGTACCACAAGATGGGGCAAACTCGCCGAAAAAGGTTCCCGAGAAACCCGATACGCCTGCAGAACAGAAGCCCGCCGTTGAAAAGCCTAATCAAGGCGAGGATGAAAAGAAGCCCGGGTCCCAAGACAAGACGGAAGATACCAAGCAGCCAGCCGAGCAAAACGCACCGCAAATTCCCGAGATTCATTTCAAGGATCCTCCACACAATGTCGACAATCCTGATATCCCCAAGGTCCATGTCGATGGATCTAAGATTCATTGGACCAAGCCCAAGGAGCATTTCCCTATCCCCCCTGAGTCTATCAGGCCAGTTCCAACTGGCACCTCTCCCAGCATCAACAGAATCCAGTTCGACTTCCAACCTGAAGATGTACAGACAAGCACCACCCGCATGGAACGACTGAACCGTGTCAAGTCCGAGATCCAACGTGCCTGGTCCGGTTATCGCAAATTCGCCTTTCCTCATGACGAACTCAAACCTGCTTCTATGAAGTATCGCGATAGTTTCTGTGGCTGGGGCGCAACGCTTATCGATTCACTCGATACTCTTTGGATCGCTGGCATGAAAGAAGAGTTTGATGAAGCCGCCAAGGCCGTCGCCAACGTCGACTTCACTTATACCACCCTTAACGACATTCCCGTGTTCGAAACTACCATTCGCTACTTGGGTGGTCTTATCGGTGCTTACGATGTCAGCGGTGGATCGTCTGGCCAGTACAAGATTCTGCTCGATAAGGCCGTTGAGCTTGCCGAGATCCTCATGGGCATCTTTGACACGCCCAACCGCATGCCCCTACTGTATTATCGATGGCGTGAACCTTACGCTTCGCAGCCCCATCGTGCCACCATTGTCGGCATTGCTGAGCTTGGAACTTTGTCTATGGAGTTCACTCGTCTCGCCCAATTGACGGGCACGAACAAATATTATGATGCCGTCGATCGTATCACCGACGCCCTGATTGATATGCAAGAGAGGGGCACTGAAATTCCTGGCCTCTTTCCCGAACGCATTGATGCCTCTGGATGCAACAGGACCGCGGACACTCAGACTGGCAGCCTCAGCCAAGAGGCCCGGGAGCAAGTTAAATCCGCTGACCTGACCAAGGAACCCAAAGGCTTCGACCCCTTAAAGATGGGCGGAGATGCAGCTTCTCCTGCACGGCTTCCACAGGCCGACAGCCGTTGGGAGGATAAGCTTCAACGTCGTGATTCTCCCGCAGATGTTGGTGATAAGTCGTCGTCTGGACCTGCAGCTAAACGGGTGCCACCTCTTGCTGCGGACGGGTCTTCAGCAGACTGGGATTGCAGGCCCCAGGGTCTCGTTTCTGGAAGCTCTCACGCCGGACAGTACCACATGGGAGGCGCCCAAGATTCAGCCTATGAATACTTTCCCAAGGCAAGTTATTCTATCCGATGTTGTATGGCAACGTTAACTAACCTGACTTAGCAATACTTGCTCCTGAAAGGCCTGGAACCCAAGTATCGTTCGCTCTATGAGAACACCATCGAGGCCATCAACGAATGGCTACTCTACAGACCTATGGTCAAGGATGTCGACGACTGGGATGTATTCTTCACTGGAAAATTGACCACTTCTAGCAAAGGCGACTCAGAATGGGCAAAATCCTACGATATGTCTCATCTTGCATGCTTTGTTGGGGGCATGTATGGACTAGGTGGCAAGATCTTTGGTCGTGACGGAGATATTGACAAGGCTAAAAAGCTCACTGATGGCTGTGTATGGGCATATCAGTCAACAGCAACCGGCATCATGCCCGAGTTTGCTCATCTGGTCGCCTGCCCTGCCCTGGAAAAGTGCGCTTTCAGTGAGGAGAGTTGGTATGAGGATCTTGATCCTAACAAAGAATGGCGTGACAGAGAGTTCCGCAAATGGTCAAACGGCGAGGCGCAGAGGAAACTAGCAGAAGGTGCTGCCCCTGCTGCCGCTCAAGAGAAGAAACCCGGTGATTCAACCAAGGGTCCAGAACCCGTCGTACCGCCTCCAAAGGTGGTCAAGCGGGCTGGTATACCGATGCCTGGACTTGACAAGAGTATGGAAGAGGATGAGTCGGAATTTGGCTCGACACTTCCTGATTCTCTTAAAAAGAAGATTGGATTGGATAAACCCAAGTCTGAAAAGACCGAAGCTGAGAAGGCTGACCCGGGCAAGACTGACTCTGAAAAAGCTAAGCCTGCTCGAGCCGAGCCAGAAAACAAACCTGCTGCTGTTCAAGGCACAACAGAAAAGGCCACCGAGCCAAAGCCTGTCACTGTAGACAGCTTCGATGTTAACAGGCACCGCGAACAAGTTGGTCGTCCCGACGGTGTGCCTTTGGAGAGGCCCGTGACGCATGAGGAATATGCCAAGTCCAGGATTGAGAGAGAGAGGCTACCCCCGGGCTACACCGATATCATGGACAAAAGATACATACTACGGTAAGTTTATGTTGCGTATTATATCTCTATCATCCCCGCTAACATGAAATTTCAGGCCCGAGGCTATCGAGTCTGTCTGGTACATGTATCGCATCACTGGCGATACTAGCTGGATGGATAAGGGATGGAAAATGTTCGAGGCCACTATTGCCGCGACTCGCACTGAATTTGCCAACAGCGCCATCGAAGACGTGACGGGCACGGAGAATAAACTCAAGGACGAAATGGAGAGTTTCTGGATTTCCGAGACTCTCAAGTACTATTATCTGCTCTTTGCGGAACACAATGTCATTAGTCTTGACGAGTGGGTTCTCAACACTGAAGCACATCCTTTCAGGAGATCGACATGAACGCCGATTTAATGTGTTGTATAAGTCATTGTACTAAACATGTGTTTGGAGAGTGTCCAGATTTTGAAGAGGAGGAAAGCAAAGAAGGGTTCGGCACTGTTTCATGATGGGGCGGGCCAGTTTCGGGCATGGCAACGGCGTTTTTGGACAAGAATTAGGATAATGTATGATTACATGGCGCTAATCATCTGAGGGTATATATCAATGTACATGTGTATTTCAACTTCAGCCGGGGACCTCGTCGGTAATTCCCATTATTTCTCACTTATCAGCTGCGTCCCACTGGACTGAGATAGGCTGGTGGTTGCCAGAGAACTTTTTGCCTCCAAACCATAATTCGAACCTCAGATCTGCTGGTGCTACGATAACCCGGACATCAAATCTGCATATGTAGAACTTGGTGCCACGGGTAAAACACGTGCCTCGCTTTTCTTTGAGAACCAGTTGATGTTGCTGAACACCAGCTAGGTTGCTCTTTACTGAACAGAGTTTCATGGCTCCCGCTTGTTTGATGTTTCGAGGGAGCCATTTTGGCTCATTGTTGGATACCACGATATCAGTGTCCCAGGCTCGTGTCGTGTCTCCCTCTTTCAATCGAATTTCGAATATCTTGACAAGGGGGGAGTCAGGGTTGACAGTGTCGCCCTATAATCATATCAGCATGTCACACTCAGCGGAAGCCCCTGGGTTTTGTGCCGTATACCTTTTTGATGAGCCACTGGATCTGGTTGACAGCCCATTTTATATTCGGATCCCATGGATCTTGTCGAACGTCTTGGTCAAAATGCTGGGTTGGCATGTATATCTGCTGCACAACACATCCATAGCTCGCCCGAGCGATCCAGGTGCTCAAGACAGCCTTATCACCAGACTCCATCTTTTGGCGTCTGTTCTCGAGAATTCCACGGGCAACAATGAGTTGTGGATCTTGGGAGGGAATGACCACGACGTTCTGGGCGTTTGGATGTTGGATGTTTGTTAATCGTTGTTGCAGTGTTTCGCGAACATAGGCGGAGCTCCCTAGGCCTCCTGACAGAATCATATACTCCTAAATGCGGTATGAGATTTATTCGAGTTTGGTTCAGGTTAAGGGAACTTACAACTTGTTCCGTATGGCCTTCATCTGTGAGCCAGTCGAGTCGTTTGATAATTCGTCCCATGATGGCTTCAACATGGACGTCAAACAAGGATTGTACCTCTTGCCTAAGAGGTATCAGTCAGTCATCATATCATGCTAACCTTTTGGCTTAACAAGAACTTACTTGGAGAAAAGCATTCGCCCTTCTTGAACCCTGAGCTCTTCGTGGTTCACATCATAGCCAACCCCTTCCATGACTATCTTGTACACCTCCTGCATGTAAACCTTCTCACCAAACTTATGCTTAACACTCTTGAAGCCGTGACTTCGAGCCATCCGCACTGCAAAATCATCAGGCAACTTGAAGTCCGGGCATTCTGCAACTCTCTGAGAAACCAGTCTCGCAAAGGCGCGGTCGATAAGAGAAGAGCCAACGCCAACACCGCTCACAGCAGCTACTTGCGACATCTGGGGAAACTTGGAGTCTGATGATGAGACACGCATGAGTGCAAGATCAGTTGTGCCACCTCCAGCGTCGACGGTCAGAAATACGTCGTTGAGTCGGAGATGTACTGCTCCTGTTTTGAGAGTCGCAACAGCTGCTGCCTCAGACTCGGTGAGATCGACCAGCGCTGAATGTTTAGGACCTTCAGTTCCAAATCCAGCATCGCGAATTGCGCCTTTGAAAACATTGATAATCGCCATGCTCGTCCACGTCGTGGGTACGCTGAAGAGGAACTCGACAGACATGTTGGTCCACCCTCCCACGCGCTGAATACCCATACGGATCTCAATGCTATCTTTTATATGAGCATACACCTGCTTCAGATAATCCGTCACGAATTGACGAGCTTGAGCGGTGCTTTGAGGAGCATTGCTAAGGCCCTGCTGCTGAGCTGCGGCGAGAGTATCTGGGTCTAAGAAGATCTTGAAGAAGTCTCGACGAGTTTTTCCTGCTGCGGTGCTGAGATCGTCGTCGGCACACATGAAGCCCCATGATGAGACGGTTTCGTCTGGGTTGTATATAATGCTCGTGGGTACTTTTCGGTCGCCTCTGTCGTCGCTGCCAGGCCAGTCGTTGATGACCTGAATAGGAGCTCCACGTCTCATCCAGGCCACGCCTACAACCAGTCAGTTTACTTCTTGTTCTGTTGTCAATGTGTACTTACCTGTAAAGGTTGTGCCCAGATCGACAGAGATAGTTATATCTGGCTGTTCCTCCATCTTGGCCTGACCTAATTCAACAAAGTTAAGATGCAGGAAGAAACATACATGACTGAGCCTCGAAAACAACACCGAAACTCTGATTCGTTAATTATAAGGCTCACTCACGGCTTGCTTTTGTCGCTCCCTTCTTTACCGGGGGGCGCTGGCAGCTGAACTGCATTTTAAAGAGACACCGGTCAGTGGCTTTAGATGATGGTGGAAGCCCTGCAGGTGAATAATAAAAGGAGCTGCCATCTCTTTTATTTGGCATTGGTTTCTCTGAAATACTTATACAGCTCCTTGTTTTCAAAAACCAGATCTTGGAAACACATCATTCGGTTTTACCTCTGGCTTGCCCAGTTCCTCGACTTCACTTGCAAACATGGTTGAAGGCCAAGACCAAGAAACTGTAGCTCAATATGGGACTACTACGGGCGTATCCAAAGCGTTCGAAGCAATCGCAAGTGACAAGCAGAAAGCAGAGAGTCTATCTACAACCTCATATCCCAGTCAATCCTCCCAGGCAGCCGACCCCTCTGCCGCAGACTCCTTTGCCACAGACTCATCTGTCGCAGGCTCCTCAAAATCTGGAGGTATTTCAGATGGAGGCATTGCTGGTGTTGCTATCGGTTGTCTCATTGCCGGTCTCCTGTCGGGCATCCTGGCAACGTTTCTCTTGCTTCGACGACAACGCGGTAGAAAGCATGGACCAGACATGACCGAGGCAGACAGTCAAGACTTTGAGCAAAAGGATCAAGTACAAGTGGTTGTGACGCCTTCAAAGACGGATGTCGAACTCAACCAGTTTCTTCTGGAGCCAACCCCAGATAAAGAGATCGAAGGGGAGCTCCGTTCCCTCTCGGAGCTCTTTTACCAACATGTCGAGAACCACTACCACCGATCTGAAGTCGTGGGGAACTCAGAGACTTTAGCTCAGAGCCTCGTTGACATGGGATATTCTCCAGAAGCATCAGGAGTGCAAACAGAACATATTGTTTCTGCGTGCCTCGCCCCCGAAACTCGTCATGTAGGACTTTGCCATGTCCTCTCGCATACCATCTTTCGCAGCCTCGATTTCAGCTCCAGAAGTAGTCCTTCCACGCTACCACCTGTTATGAGCACTTTGCTAGAGACAATCCCCTCAGGCGAGGGCGTGGAAAACCCAGGTAAGACAAAAGAACTGCCAAGCAAAAAACCCCCGACCACAGCTAACCCATGAACGCACCGCAGCAATAATACTCGCACTATCAAGATGGCGTTCCCTCACAGCTCTGCTCCTCCATCCGGCCCCCAACGAGAGAACACCACTTCCAGCCTCGACTGCAGAGGCTTCCCCGCGGGCAGAAGCTCTGGTGAACGAGATTAGCACCTTTGTGCACTTGTTTGTTGCACAGGATTCTTCTAGCCGACAGGAGCAGAAAACTCACCTGCAAGCCGTCATCATGGAGTGCATTAAGCTCGGAAACACGATCCTATCACAGCCGAGTGACTGGAGGTTTGTTTTCAGTAACAGTCCAGCCACATCTAAGAGTCAACAGCTCGTTGTGTGTCCAGGCTTGGAGAGACTTAGTAATAGGGATGGAAGTCGGTATAGACTACCCAGGGAGGTTGTAGCTCCCGTGACTATGTCTTTGTGATGATAGTTATTATGGGCTAGGACTACATTTATGTACATTAGGTCTTACAGACGGTACGTTTATCGTATGTTAGTGGAACATGTATTGCGATGTGCCTCACCCTTGGTTACCAACAACCAACAAGACGAGGCTGAGTTGACTTTAGTGCATGTTCGCATTCACCGTATCCTTTCTTATTCGATGCTTAATTTCCATGGCGTATTCGTGTCTGTTATCCCTAAAGCTGAATGGTTCATAAGCAAGCCTCTTTCACAGACCGATTGTGATAATGCAAGCCATATTCCTTTGGCTGCACTCAAGGTTTCATCTCCGGGTATGTGACCATTTGCCAAGGCCAGCCATAAATAGCTAACTAAGTCCTATTCCATCTTCATTATGGATCAGCATTGCGGCTGAAGAATACACCCGATCCCACAGCCTGCTTTTCCTCCAGGGATGTATTGCTTACCATGGACACTATGAGGCAGCCCTTCAACCTTTCTCTGTTATTCTTTCAGACAAAGATACAGTTGTTTCTTTAGCTCAGTTTATGGGATAGTTCCCACTCAGGGGCTGTCTCTCCCGAGTCTCGTGCACTATGCCAAACCCACTCAAGGCCATACACGCAACATATCACTTCATGGCCTGGGCCCTAGATCACGACCAAGTACCCAACGACATACGCCGAAGTCTCGAACTTGTCCGAACATGCAATTCTGATCTTCAGCATCTCATCGAGCTGCGCAATGAATGTCTCCCCATTCTGAGACGTCGTCCCAAGGTTCTTGCTCGCGTGGATACTATCATCGACTCTGCTCAGAAAGGACTGGAGGAAGTCCGAGAGATAGTCGAGAGATGTCGTCCTGAAGCGCATCAAGGGGGTAGGACGCCGCTTTCGAGTCGCATGGCGTGGGTGCTTGTTGATGCGAGTGAGTTTCGGAGCCAAGAGCCTATCGTCAGTCGACATCATGCCGCTGTTCTCGCTGAGTTGAACTTTTTGCGGCAAATTGCTCTTATGGCGCCTGTTTCTGAGCCAGCAAAAGTAAAGGAAAAGAGCGGCGTTCAAAAGGATGCCCCTGTGTTTGATAATGTCGCTCTCTTGGGAGACATTTTCGGCGGTTTGAATGGTAACCACTCCCAAGCTCCCTCATTACTCTCATACAGTTAACTGATATATTTGAATGCGATAGCCCCTCCAAGCAAGCAGCCTCCAGACTATCAGGCCGCAGCACCACCAGTTATAGTCTTGAACGCAACTACAGAAACTCCCAACGCCCCAGATCTGTCTTCCCTTTCTCTAAATCCTCCTCTGAAAAAGTCGGCAAGTTCGCAAACGCTTCATATTGAACGTTGTCGAGACTCTCTACCTGAAGTGGTCCCAGTCAATATGCCCAAGTTGACCCCATCGAGACCGCGTACAACAAGTTCATACTCGAGCTTCGACGCGGATGGGCTTGCGGGACTTGCAGTGCTTCTTGGAGATCCCTTGATCGAGCAACAATCTCCTTCACAAGCTTCGTCAAGGCCAGTTACAATGTCGTCTTATACGTCGACTGCAGGGTCACCACTCCCACGGCTGAGCTACAACAATCAAAACAGTGCACATGGTAGACCTTCAAGTATCAGCTACATGCCCTCCATGTTACCAAATTCGTCAGGACTACATCTATCTCAACGGTCCTCACTTTCAGAACTTCCCGTAATCACAAGAACAGTTACCCAGCACCAGAATGTATCATCCACCACTCTTCCAGGTCACTTCTTATGGACCAATACATCTTCTACAACAGTCTCATCCTTTCCCCCAAGTCTAGGAGGCTCTGATTCCCTACTCAGGAGTTTAAATTGGCCAGATACTATTGCAGAATTAGATGTCTCGCCGTTTCAGATGGTTCCTGTCACTAGGCCATCAGACCAAACGGTTTCTCCTGACAATAACTTGCAAGGGAAGCAGTTGGGAATCCAGGTGAACACGACTCCTGTTGAACTTCCTGCGGAAGACAGTCCAGCTATCAAGGTCAGTTTATGTCGTTAAACGACTCTCCCTGCTAAGTGACAAGCTGGAAGTATCATTATCTAACCAACTCAAAAGAATAACGTCCCTGAACCAGTTCCCAGAAGAGTTTTGCGTAAAGAAGACTCTTAATTTTGCGCATGACAGTTTTGATAGAGAAACTAAAGATTCCAAGGAGGGGAGGGGGATATGGTCATAGCAGGTGAAAGTCCAGGGGTGATATATGATGCATACTTGACTTAGTATATAACATGAATAGGAGTTTGTATATGTAAACCAATTTATTTCAGAAATAAGGATTCCGTCATTAGAGCTACGGCTGCTATATATTCCCAATCTCATTTATCTCGATCTATTTTAGTTTTGCTCTCTTTTACTTAATCTCCCTACTATTTTCCACTGACACTCCCTCGCTATGCCACCATCACTTCACTACCTCCAGCTCATCATGGTCCACCAATACCGTCTTTTTAACCACCCTTTCAACTGTAAGCCACTAAACTCGACCCTGATGCTATATGGCGGTAACCAGGAAAGATTGATCATCGAGTTTTATACGTGTTTGCTTGGCCGTTTGCAACATTTGCTTTCATTGGCCCAAGCTGCCGCAAGTTGCTGCAGAGGCGACTCGAGGCTGACTCCTCAGACCCTTATATACGCCCCCGCCTCTTCCTCGAGCACTCCCCTACTGCGGTTATTTCTCTACCTTGCATCATACAATATCACGTCTTCTTCTTTGCGATATCAACCGCCGACCATGTCGAACCCCCAAAACTATACCGTTGGCTGGATCTCTGCCATTGCAGTTGAGTACCTTGCTGCTCAACTCTTTCTGGACGAAGAGCATCAAGGACCCGAGATCGTGTCTGCTCATGATAACAATCACTACACGCTCGGTAAGGTCGGGAAACACAATGTTGTCATTGCTGTGCTTCCCCATGGCGAGTACGGTATATCATCTGCCGCTGGTGTTGCAAAAGACATGCTTCACAGCTTTCCCAACGTCAAATTCGGCCTGATGGTTGGTATTGGCGGCGGTGCACCAACTCCTGAGAGGCATATCCGCCTTGGAGACGTCGTGGTGAGTGCTTCTGGCCATGGACAGGGTGGTGTATTCCAATACGACTTTGGGAAAGCTGTGCAGGATCAGGAGTTCCAGGAGACTGGATTCTTGAACCAGCCGCCGACAATCCTGCGGGCGGCTGTGCAGGGACTTTTGACAAAATACAAGCGCAAGGGGCACCAGCTTGATCAGCATATCGCCGGTATCTTAGAAGAGAATCCGCGACTCAAGAAAGAGTTCCAACGGCCTGACTCCAGCACCGACCGACTGTACCACTCCTCAAAGGTTCACCCGCCAGGTGATCAGTCCAGCTGTGCGGAAGCTTGTGGCGATGATCCTTCGACTTTAGTAGTACGACCTGATCGTACTGAACACGAAGATAACCCTGCTATTCACTATGGCCTTATTGCTTCGGCAAATCGGTTGATGAAGGATGCTCTGGTGCGAGATATACTTGCCAAGAAGGGCGTTCTCTGTTTCGAAATGGAGGCAGCTGGGTTGATGAACAATTTCCCGTGTCTAGTTATCCGCGGAATATGCGACTATTCTGACTCGCATAAGAATAAGGAGTGGCAAGGCTTCGCAGCAATAATGGCGGCGGCTTATGCAAAGGATCTTCTCTGTCAGATTCCCCCTAACAAGGTCGAGGCTGAGAAACCTATCCCAATACAAACAGAAGAAGAAACGCCAAAGAATCCAGCCAACATGTCCTTCACGAACTCTGGCCCTGGCGACCAGAAGAATGCCCCTTATGGGAACGTGAACAGTAGCTCAGGCGATGGCAATCATTTCACTGGAGCTACTATCTCCGGAGGCGTTCGTTTTGGAGGATCCTGAGAACCTGGAATTACTGGTGATTACATCTCCTAATAAGAGCATTAAACAGGCGCAGTTTCCAGTAAATCTCATTTCCTACAGATAATATAATATACAAATCTATTATATTATTTAACTATATTATTACTATTATTACCTTTACTTTATAACTTTAACTACTTTAAAAGGAAATGTATATTTAATAATATATAAGTAAGACTTAATTAGAGGTCAAGGCAATATAGCTAACGAAGTTTAAGCAATATAATATTGCAGCAGCCGCACAACGGCTTCGCGCCTCTTCTTGATAGCACACTCCAGCGGTGTCTGGTCCTTCTAGTCAACCACGTCCATAGGCACCGCGGTCGACGAGCAGCTGCATAATGGCCTTATGCTCTATCTCAACGGCCACTATCAGTGGCGTCCGGCCCCGATTATCTCGTGCCTTGATATCAGCGCCGTGGTCAAGGAGCAGCCGCACAATAGCTTCATATCCTTTCTTGGCGGCCAGTAACAGCGCTGTCCGGCCCCGATTATCTCGTGCCTTGATATCAGCGCCGTGGTCAAGGAGCAGCCGCACAATAGCTTCATATCCTTTCTTGGCGGCCAGCATCAGTAGCGTCTGGCCGCAATCATCTCGTGCCTCAATATCGGCGCCACGGTCAAGGAGCAGCCGCACGATAGCCTCATGATCTTTCTCGGTGGCCAGTAATAGCGGCGTCCGGTCCCATTTGTCTACTGCCTTGGTATCGGCGCCGCGGTCAAGGAGCAGCCGCACGATAGCCTCATGTCCCTTTATAGTGGCCAGTAATAGCGCTGTCTGGCCGTAATTATCTCGTGCCTTAATATCGGCGCCGCGGTCAAGGAGCAGCCGCACGATAGCCTCAAATCCCTCCATAGTGGCCGTCAACAGCAGCGTCCTGCCGTCATATATATCAATATCGGCGCCGCGGTCAAGGAGCTGCCACACGATAGCCTCATGTCCTTTCTCGGTGGCCAGTAATAGCGGCGTCCGGTCCCATTTGTCTACTGCCTTGGTATCGGCGCCGCGGTCAAGGAGCAGCCGCACGATAGCCTCATGTCCCTCGATAGTGGCCATCAATAGCGCCGTCCTGCCGTTACGCATATCCACCGCCTCAATATCGGCGCCGCGGTTAAGGAGCAGCCGCACGATGGCCTCATGTCCTTTCTCGGCGGCGAGTAACAGTGGCGTCCGGCTCCTCGAATCTCTGCTGTTGATATTGATACCGACATCCTCCGCCCTTTCTAAAATCACCCGTAATGCCCCTTCCATTCCATACATCGATACAACGTGAATCAGATTGGTCCTTTCTGGAGGGCAATAGCTAGTATAGTAGTTCCATAACTGCCCGGAAATACGTACCCATCGTTCCATGAGAGTGTTTGATGACCCCATGAAATGTTCTATAAGATTCCCTTGAGGGATGCTTCTAACATCGCTTTCCTTCGCATGCGCTGCCCATGACATCGTGGCATAATGTAAAAAAGGAAACTCGCGTTCCCGGTAATACAAGTCGTGTTCTGCTATCAGACCGATCTCATCCATCGCCAAATAGCCTAAGCAGATCTTGGAAAGCCGCTGGTGTACAATTCCCACTAGAACCTCGCCTTTGGCAGACTCGCCTAGAGCCAACATACCCTTCTGGATAAAGAAGTCTTTGACGGACTGGTGGACGAACTGCACAACTTCTTCGTCTGATGTGACCTCGGCAAGACCACAACTGAGCGTTTGTAATCGCCTTTTCATGGCACTGTGGTCAGAAGGGTGGTCCCCTGTGATCTGACATTCGTGCAAAGACCGGTGTGGGCAATCGGCGTCTATAAGCATAGCCCATCGCAATTCGTCGATCGACAAGGGCCGTATAGCAAAGCAGATCCATTGGATTAGCCTCAACGACATGACCTTGTTTTCCATACTGTCAACGAGTCCATGGTATAATTCATCCAGGTCTGGTGGAATATCGTATAATTTCTTTGTGATACTCGATAATCCTTCGCCATCATTATCGAGACACAGAACTTTATCCGCCACAAGTCGCGCCCACATGAAAACGCCATCTGCACGCTTCATGATTAAACCCGGGATTGGGGACTCCATTAGTGTGCGAGATTCTGAAAGCCGAGCCCTCACGTAGGTGGAGATATCCGATCCATTCTCATCCTCTAAGCGTATTTCGAAGGGACTGACTTGGTTCAGGATCGGGTAGTGACGACAGGTGAAACAGATATGCAACTGTGAGTCGGTAGATAGGGGTTCCTGCAACAAAGGCTTGAATGTCCGAACCAACTCGGTCGCATTCTTTCGACCACATTCATCTAATGCATCGACAAATAGCCAGACTGGACGAGTCCCTGATGCCCTCAGAAGTGATGACGTAAAGAAGCGTTGCAGTTCGCCCAAATCCCATTGCCATCGTTCACCTGGCTTGCCAATAGACTCACACCGTTGCTCGAAGGTTTCCACGAGGTCTTGGGCTGCATCGGGAATCTGGCGCAGGATTTGGTGAAGGAGCGATCGGAATAGACCCAACGGCGTCTTTTGGAGTTCAGAGCCACGGCCATTGAAGAAAAACGAGAGGATCAAAGCACTCTTTTCAGTCCCAGATATTTCCCTGGCATGTTCTAGAACATATCGTAGCAATGTCGACTTCCCGGACCCGGGCTTCCCCTTGATCCAGAGCAGGCCTGAGTTAGAAGAGGCCCAGCTCTTGAATGTTTCGTGTCGGGGGAGCCATTCGCATGTCCCTTGTGCGGCAGTATCGATATCGTATGATCGGCTCTCCATTTCTGGAAATGCTAGTGATTGTAAGCACTTTTGGTGCATAGGGGACCTTTCTGTTGCACCTGAATGATATGATGAGTTCAAATCCCCTTTGCTATCGGCCAAAAGATCTGCTCGTACCGATATACACATTTCCATGAATGGTGGCCCCAGGAAACTGGTGGCCCCCGCCTGTAGACGTATTGACAACACCCCAGGGAGCGTTCAGTTGGTTCCCCGTGCCGTGTGCGTCAAAGGATAGGCCTTGGGAGGATGGTCCAGCTCCTTCTGACTCCTCTCGAGTCCTGCCAGTCAGAAGCCGCTCTGGTGGCAGAGATATTTCGTCTGTGGCTCCGTCCATTGTCACGACAGACCAGTTGAAAGGGGGGCGAGGATGACAGGAGGATTTACAGGTTGCAGCAGGATTATGGTTCGCCCTAGCTGAAGGAGTAGACGCAGGATGAGAATCAGACTGCCGAATCTGTTCGTCGCTGTCAAGATGTGACAGATGTGCCAGCGGACTTGAGGATCCAGCAAATAAATGTGTAAGCTTGTCGGTTCTCCTTGACGATCACTATGGACAAAAGGCTTAAGGTGACCGTCTATCGCTCATAGGGCTCTGTGGAAGCATAACAGCCTAGACGGGTATAAATAAGATTGTTTGAGAAGTTGAAAGCGCATCCAAAATGGAGATTTTTCGCTCGTCAGCCTCTTGAACGAGCCCCTGCAGCCCTCGAAGCCACAACAATATGACAGGCCGGCCGGTCCCTTTCGGCTAGGCCTGAACGCGCAGATTACCTAGTGTAGGTTCCAAGTATGCACACAATCCGTAGAAGTTTCGTACATTGGTTGGTGCAGGCATGGTTATTCTCACGCGATGGTATTGACGCAACCCGCCAAGTTAGGCAATCAGACAAGACTGCCGATCATCGCTATGTCCGAACTGTCACAAAACGGCCTATAAAAGGTCAGCAGCAACTGATAAGAACTCTGTAGTGATGGCATAGGTTAAGCGGGCGCTCGATCAAACGACATTGTAAGATATGAACCCGTATTCAGCAACATATAGTACGGCAGCTTCCTTCCAATTGCAGAGGCTGCTCCCACAGAGGTAGTTTCCTTTGCGATTAAAAGGAAAGTCCCTCTATAGATAGAGGAATTGCTGGGCACCGGCCCAGGATGTGCGTGTCACTCTCCCATGAATAAGAGTAGTTGCGAATTGTAAATCAATTTATTTCAAAATGAATAGGCACTCCATCATTAAAGCCGCGGCTACTATCTTTTCCTAATTCCATTCCAGGTTTCAATTCAATATTCGAGCTACCCTAAGCCTCTCCCTTTCACATACTCAGGAATCAATATGGTTCACAACACCCCAAATCCATCTATAGAACGAAGAGTGGAAATCAATCTCGAACGCAAAAAGTTTTAAATCAGACCCAAATCCTCAATTTCGCAAGAGCGTGACAGTAACTAAACTGCCTTGATAATACATTTCAATAAACAATTCCTATTCTCTCACACGTCAAGACATATATCCCATATTCTCGTACCACATCCTAATCGTGGTCTCCAAAGTCGTGTCTTGTAGCGTGTCCCATTCCACATCGTCTCTCATCCCAAGAGATCGGTCGTCTGTGCGGTCCCGCAGTCTATATGCAAAAAAGATGTGCGTTCCTCGTTCTGCTTCATCCTTCTCGTCTAGTGTTGCATCGAATCCCGGTCGAAGGGCCTCTGTTTTCAGTGGCCATCATGTCGATTATCCGAGATCCTGTATGCCATGGACGAGACTGCCGTGGACTGAATGAAGCGTTGCGGCACGGTGTCTTCTATACCGTCCCATTCCGAGGCTGAAAGACCGAAATTATAACCGATCGCTCAGCGTTTTGAACCAAATAAAAATCATTTCCGTAACTCCGATGCTGATGCCCTTTACCGTCCTTGATCTTACCGTCGTCGTGTCGAAGAATCCAATCGACATATGTACATTTATTCGCTAACTCAATCCTCAATAGTCCGCGATGACTCAGGTGAATTCGAGGCATTCTATACCATCGAGCTGAGCACGCTTATGCTGAGAATCATAATGAGTAGACCGATTGTGACAACAATCAGCAGTGCAAATGAGAACCAACCCAATACCATGGCGCTGGTACCCACACCGCTCTTGACAGCTCCGTTTCCGAAATCCTGGGCTATAACCGAGGCGGCCACGGACGCTGTATGTTGCCATAGTACAGATACGAGGACGAAGATGGCCGAGATGAAGATCAGAGCGAGAGCGATCTGAGAGACGGGACGAGACGGGAAAGGCTTGACCTCGCGGTCAGAACCCTCAGAGTCGGTCTCCTCGTGCCAACCAGGGAAAGTCGCAAGAAGGAGTAGACAGACAAAGGCGAAGATGATGGCAATGATGCTGAAAATAGGTTAGTATAATTCCAATCGAAGCGCATACGGGATAAGAACTCACATGAGGTAGGGGAATACAATCATATCCTTGAACTGAGCAGCCAGCCAGATCAGGTTGAGGGGATCTTGATCCACGTCGACCTCCTTAGCCAGAGCAGTCGCATTGTTACTGCACAGCCAGGAACCTCCATCAGGGTTAATACAGATACCGAAGTAACCGACACGAGCTTGCAGGGATGCGTCGCCTGCGATATTCTCGATAGCCGAGTGGAGGTTGTAGTCAACCTGGGCTGTATCAGGTACTGCTGTATAATCCTTGTAGTAAATTGAGAGAAGGAAGATATCGGGAATGAGTGGCGAGGATGATGAACAGCCAGCAAGCAGAAGTGCTTGTTTTTGTTAGAAAATGTCTCATCGGAGCGGAGGGCTAAGATAACTCACATAACAGAATAATGGCGATGGCAATAAGGATCATCAACACATGGTGATAACCGAGGAATGGGACAAAGCCTGGTAAGATTGCATGTTAGTTATGTGGTCCAGAGCGACTGAGACATTTTATCTTGATGTCCTAAGACATGGGGATAACTTACGGTACCAGCCAACCTGGACCTTTTGCCTCTTAGAGGACGAGCTGCTACTGCTGCTCGTCCCGGTGGGCATGGTGAATGATGTTGGTCCTGTCTTCCTTCAAGGTGTTGTTGTGAAGGATACAACTCAGTCGTTTGCGCTCGTCTCCCAGTCAGGGAGCAGCGACGATGGTGTTGCGCAACACTGCTATCACTTGATTTCCTTGCTCTTTCTGTTACTGGTTGGTAGTAACAATCTGGGAGCGATCCTTTTTGTCGACTCCTCGACTTCCTCCACTAGATCAATCACTCTGTCTCGGGACAGCGGGTTCTTGTCGACGTGAATGAGCGAGCGATGGAATGCGGGCGGGAGAGATCGATGTCTCGGTAGACAATCGACGCTGGAATGTTCGCGGGCAAAAGACGACGGTTGATAACAACGAGCGAAAGTCGGGCCCTGCGATAGTGAGATCTTGGGAGGGGAGGTTAGGTTAGGTTAAGAGAGAATTGGCGGTGATGAATCAGAGCCTTGAAAATCAGTTCACACTTTCTGTAAGCGAGGGTGAAGACTTGATGGTTTTGTTAGAAAAGTCCCCTTGTGAAAAGGAGAAAAGGAAGGAAAGGAGAGAAGCGGTCAGTCAGTAAGTCAGTTCAGTTTCGTATACCAATACCAGACGTTGAGCGGATATTCGATGGCTGGGAGAGACTTGGAACAGTTACCAACCTCTGGACTTTTTCAGTGGGGGATGCAGAGGTGTAGTGCCCAGCCACCTATTTACATGCGTTGGCCTGGCAACGGTGACGTTTTACATGTGGAGCCAGACTTGCCAACTGGGCAAGCACCAGGCAGGCCCGGGCTCCTTTCAGCACCGGGCAACCGCTAACCGGCACCGAACAGGGAAGGAGGAGCCTAGACGCAACCGGGCGCTAATCCAGAAAGGGTAAAGCGCAATTGGACCTGCAGCAGCGCGACTTCAGCAACTTCCTGGGCTTGATCCCTGATCCCTAGGATCTACGATCTTACGTAGCGCTTCGCCGAATAATCAACGCGTTTTGACACGGCCACCTACCACCTTGATTTGGGTTCGACCCTGGCATCTTGTCAGCGCCCAGATTTCGCCAAGCGTGCTAAGGATAGCACCTATACCGGACTCTCTCAGCTTAATGCAGTTGTCATGACGATTTGGCGCTGTTTCGGGTTCTATGGTTTGCTGTCCTTGGCCATCTACAACTTTATGGGCGGGGAGGTTCTATGTTTTCTATAGGTGCCCGTTTCTCCGCATTTACGAACATAGATGGCCTCAATCGACGAACTGTTGGGTTGAATTGCTTCTTTGTTTAACCTCATTCGTCGCCTTGATCTACTGCATTTCCTTGAGCTCAGGTCCGTAGCTGAGATCGCGTTATCCATCTCTCTCGGCAATCCAATCAATCCCTTACCTGGTCTGTAAATCCGCCCCATTCACCCCCAAGCGAGCGAGCGAGACCTGAATCGACACTCCCCGACATTTAGGTGGAGTTCTTTTCCCACAACCCAAATAGCTTCAATTAATATCCACTGTCCCACGGAGACAGAAGATAGTCTATTGAAATGGCGGAGTGAAGGCGATATCCACCGCTCTTCGTCGCTCCAAGTATATATATATCTTCTGGGCCAGCATAATAAATTCGGTCGAAACATAGGCCATAACCAAGTTCCATCATTCAACGTTCGGCAAATTATGGTCTGACCACCTACAAAGGATGAAGAAGATACACATGACACGTGAGCCTTCAGAGTCCTTCGGCATATGACTTGGCCAACATACGAATTAACCTGGTCTTGTCTGATCCATGTCGTATGCATGCTGTCAACGTTCCATCAATATACGGTTCTACCAATAGGCCATATTTTCTCAGACTCCGGCAATCGAAATTCACATGAAATACGTACATATTGTTTACTTCTAAGGTTGACGACGACTTCTCTTCTAATAGCACAAGATCAACAAGATATATAAAGCTTTCCGTCATAGCCGTGAGCTTATTCTTCCGAGAGAGCCGTTGGATTCATCATGACAGCTCTCATGAAAAGCCCAGCCACCCGACTAATCCACCAATGCTTGGCGTTCTGCCACCGCAAATTCAAGACCCTTTCATCTTACCGCTTCCTCTCGCACTTCAAGTCTGTGTCAGCCGTTTCAAACGATTGATTCTTTTTCTCCGCTCGGAACCTTCTTTACATTCCGTGCCTACCTAACTTAGACTTACTATCCGTATTGCTCTTCGATGTTTGGAGCTTCCAGAAACATTCCATTGCATTTAGACAGAATATGTAGTTACCGAGCATAGTGGGGCAGGTTCCCCACGTCATTCAACAGTAGCTACGTTGCGCTATGAGATTCATCAACACCAAGACAAAACCACTGTATTCAACATGGCTGACACGGTCGCTATAACTCAGGAACCATCGCCTGATACTCGAATTGAAGACTTCTTGGATGATAAACTTCAATCAGCTGCCGATCTCGATGATCTCGATACACTTATTGCCCATGTAGAGCATCAAGGGAACCAGCTGCAATCGCAGCTGGATATAGCTGTCAAAGAGCTTGAAGAGGCCCGACGCACCGCCGATGACCGTCAAGGATCGCTCGCAGCTCGCATCGAAGAGTTTGAAAAGCTCCAGGAGAGCATCGACCTTCGTGCTCAGATCTACGCTGCCTCAGATGCCCCTGATCAGGCTATTGAACGTCTCAAGTCACCTATGGACAAGATCAAAGCGGTTGAGCGTGCCCAGAGCTACCTGATTCTACTACAAGACGCTGAAAAGTTCCGATCGGAAGCGATGTCGTTTCTTCCTCAAGACCCCAAAGCTGCGTTGGAGCCGTACGTCAAGTTAAAACAACACGTACACATGTTACAAAGCTTCCCGGATCAGGAGGGTTTACACCTCGTTGCATATGCCGAGAGCATGGCCGCTTCACTCTGGGAACAGATCAAATCTGTCATGTCTGGAGAACTGGAGGCGGTTCTCAAGGAAAGGAAGTGGCCCAAGGTTGATACACAGATGCAGATGGACGAGGAATGGATAAACTGCATTGAAAAGCTCATCGATCTTCAAAAGCCAGAGATAGAGCATACAAACAAGCTCGTTACTCTATTACCGTTCGAAATTATGGCAGCGATTTTCGTCTCCGAGTTCCGTTTCCACTTTCTCAGCGACAAGCCAACCAGTGGCCCCCGAGCATTTGGAACACATTGTCTCCCATGGTTCACTACACATGTTGAGAAATGGGAAGATTTCTTTCGAGACAACCTTGGTCATCTGCTTGCGGACAAGTTTCAAGGCACTGCTGTGGCGACCAACTTGGCTTATATCGACCCTGTTTCTGCTTTGATCACCTCACTACTGCCGGTGTTGAAGGAGAAGACTTCACTGGTCGCACTCGAGGCTGTCAAAAGCCCATCCTTCTTGAGTAGTTTCATGTCGCAGCTTATGGCATTTGACGAAAATATTCGTTACAAATTCAACTATGACGGCGGGGATGCTGAAAAGGGATGGTCCGGTCTGACTGCACATATACTGGACGACCACTTCGATACATGGTTCAAGGCCGAGAAAGACTTTGCTCTCGAGAGATACAATACCATCATAGACTCACAAGACGCCCGCAACATCGATTACGACTACGCGCTACAGGGGAAGATGAAGCCAACATATGCAGCCGTGCGTGTCACTGATCTTCTGCGATCCGTGACAAGCCAGTACGAGCGGGTCCGTACCTTCAAGCACAAGATTCGCTTCTTGATTGGCATTCAACTCGAAATCCTCGATGCTTATCATGATCGTCTCCGAGACTCGCTTCAAGCTTACCAGAGTATGTCTACTACGTTTGGCCGCACCTTGGCTGCGAACAAGGAGGACCTTGCTGTTCTCGAAGGCACGGGTGCTTTCGAGGTGCTCTGTAAAGTGATTGGCAGCGCTGACCACATCGTCAACACCTTGAAAGACTGGAGTAATGAAGAGGTATGTCAAATATGACAAGTAATGGATTTCTGTTCTAACATATTTAGTTCTTTGTCTCCTTGTGGGATGAGCTGCAGACTCGAGCTCTGCGTAGAGACAGTCAAGAGAGCAACATTTCCGGTACCATGAGTTACGACGATGTTAAAGACCGCACCTCTGCAGCAGTAGGACAGAAACACGAAGATGGGGCCCTCTTTGACGAGACGGCTAGTGCTTATAGCATGCGACGCAAGGCTGCCCAAGAACTTCTTGTGGGTGCACTTGTCGAGTCCCACAACAAGGCCTTCCGTGCATACACGACTCGTGTTCAGTGGACAACTGTTGGTGAAACGGCTATCCTTGGTAAGTCTGCATGTCTTAGTATCCCTGGTGTAGCACCTAACGTCGTGGCAGATGAGCTTGCCATTACCCCAGAACTCGATGAACCACTTCGCATCCTCCAACGCAACTTTGACTTCCTGGCCAAAGCTCTTTCCACTGCTGTCTTCCGCCGCGTTTGGCGTGAGGCCCTCGTCAAGCTTCAAGACCATTTATGGCAAACCATTCTCATGCGCCAATCCTTTACCACTTACGGCGCAACCCAATTCCGTCGCGATGGTGTCGCATTGGTTTCCGTTATTGAACGCTATATCCCCAATGGCTCTTCTGTACTTGATAGCTTGACCGAGGGCATGCAGCTGCTGAGTCTTCCTGTTGAAGCGGGCGAAGGAGGTGGCTTAACACTCAAGGAAGCCAGCGATCGAGTGTTCACGGACAACGAGGAGGCACGCAAGGTACTCGAGGAACTTCGTCTCCAAGAGCTTTCGCCACAAGGGGCAAGAAATATTATGCAGCGCCGTGTCGAGAATAATGAAAACGTGGGATGGTAGAGCGAATAGATTAAAATTGGGTATATCATGACACATTCGATACCTTTTTCCAAGGTCTATCGCTGGTGCCTCACTTGTTGAACCTCATCCGTGACCCTCTATAAGAACATTCTTTTCTTTTTGTTCTAACCGTTGAATCCCTTCTCATTTTTCTTTTCGCATGCAAAAATCAAATTTGTCCTTTTTAGCCATTGTCACCCTTGTTCAGCTGTTAAGAGCACGCATAGTCATTTCGACAACAATGAAAGTTCCCGCACTGACAGGCATCGCTCGTGCTAGAGTAGGTCCAATGCCCTTCCAGAAACCACCCGCGCCCTCAGCTCGCCACGTCTTGGAGAAGCAATCGCGCATGGTTCTGTATTTCTGGTTGGCGCCGAAGCCATCGGTTTGCATCTTGCTCTTGATGACGTCGAAGGGATAACTGCAAAGCCAGAGGACTTCACCAGCAAGACCACCATAGAGAGCAATCTTGTATGCGGGGATATCCTTGCGGTCCATCTTGTTACGGGCAGCGTCAGAGTTCATCATCCATTCGAAAGCAGTGAACCAGGAACCATAGGCAAAAGCCTCACGCCAGATAGTAACGGCCTGACCGCGGTAGATACCACTCAAAACACCATTGTGTGCACCTAGTTTACGGATGCAGTCTCCGGGACCATCGTATAGACGACCAGCGCCGTGAGGTTGACTCTGGAGACGAATACGGATGTGCTCGATGGGACCTGAGAGGACCGAGTTGGAGATACCAGCAAAGGCACCCGCGGCGCCATACTGAGGATAGGACAATTCGCGGCCGTTGTTACGGGTCTGGAACCAGCGCTTTGCGGCGTTGAAGGCACCGAATTGGACGGAAACACAGGCTCCGATACCGATGAGGGGTGTGAGTGTTCCCTTGTAGAAGGCGAGTGCGCCCTCGTTCTTGTAGATGGTGGTGGCGGCGTTGATGGCGGAGGAGTATTGGGTGGTAGTTTGGAGTCGGACCTTGACAATGTCAAAGGGTTGACCTAGAAGAGTGTTAGCAATTGGTTCGGATTGTATGTAGTTACACAGATAAGCTGGTGACGACTTCATAGTGACAGGTAAGCTTATCACCTGAGCCAGGTCTCATGTTTATCACCCAGCTCCAAGAGCCTTTGCCCGTTCTTCGCATTGCAGTTCCTGAGAATTGAAGGAAGAACAAAAACACCAAAACATACCAATCAAGACCTGCGCAATTCCTCCCACAGCACCAGAGAACAGATCCTTCGCCGTCTCAACCGCAGGACTCTGCTTTGACGTTTCCAACTCAAGAGCGTCCATCTCGACAAATTGGCGGTCACAAGCCGACAAACACCTCTCTTTTTGAATTTTCTCACCGCAAAGGAATACCTAGGTAAGAAAAAATAAAAGAGCGAGTGCGGGAGATAAGAGGAGGAGAGCGAAAAGATAAGAACTCGGCATGCGAAAACGATATCGCAATCCGGGGTTGGGTTTATCACGGAGGGTGCTCGGCAAATGACGTGCTGGCATTACAAAGCCCGGTAACGGAGCCCGGACTGTCGGTGTTGGAGGATAGAATGGTACAAGCAGAGCTCGGAGTTGACCCGTAAAGGAAGCGGTATAAAAACGCGGGGAAGCAAAAGTCACTGGTGAAATTTTATCGGCATCTTCTCCGGGGCACCGTTCTAAAGAGGTACCTTTCTAACAATTTCATTGTGGGTTGGATAATTAAGGTTGCACCACCTTGGAGCTATTGATAACAGAAACTCGGCATCTATCCATACATAGTCGAGAACCGCGAGAAACCGATAATACAAAACTCTATGATATACTTGCACAAACCCTAATATCATTCATTACTCCAAAATCCTTAATCTAGATCTGTAGGTATATCAAGTTTGTAACACTCGCTTCTATTTTCACAGGCTCTCCTCTTCAGTATCGTTTCACCCCCTGCTTCTCATCTTTCGCATCATTCTGTACCTGCGCATGCTGCTCAATAGCCTCCTTGAGCTTTCCAACCACTTCGGGCTGGTTACTGAATGCAGTCATGAGTAGATTTTCAAGTTCGGCCTCCACCTTGGCAATCGGCTTCACGCCAGGCTTCCTGTTTTGAGAATCATTCATCAATGCGCCCCAGCGATGGGTAAAGTTGTAGATAGACTGACGCAGCAACTCATCCAGCTGCTCGTTCATGTCCTCCACAGTCAATGTTTTTGCTGTAACGGAGGGCGTGCCTCGAGACCATAGACCGCCGCCAATGATGTTTGAAAAGAACCCAACCCAATTCTGAGGGCTGAGCGTATCCCAAATATGAACAAAGTGCTGCATCGAAGCACCGTGGTTGCGAATATCACCAATCTCCAAAGAAACAAGCTCGTTTTTTATGATTAGCAAGTTCTTGACCATGAATAGGTCAGGATCTGTGCCAGCCTTCAACGATTGTATCCTCGCTTCTGCGCGTTGGAGAACCTGGATGGTTTCTCGGACAATATTGAAGACGACCGAGCTATTCTTGGACTAGAAAAATATTAGCCAAGTATTTTACATCAAGAAAAGGTACTTACAGATCTCTCTTTGGGCATGCAACTTTCATACATGCCCAAGAGTTTGATGGCCTGCTTAACTAAAGGATGGGCGTTTGACGACGCTACTCCGCCCACAACAGGCCCAATCTTCAAAGAAGCATCTTGAACAGCAGCTTTTGCGATTGTTTTGGTGACCTCTGTCCCGAAAAGAGTGTCCGTCAAGGGCCATAAGTGATGCGCAAGCAGCTGTGAAGTATATTGCTTGCACTTGACGAAGTATGGGGACTCCATATCATCGAGATCCGCACCAAAATACTCGTTTGCTAACAACCCCACCACATTGCATGTTGTCTCCAATGGTGCCGTCTGAAGGACAGTCTGGAGATTGGTTACTAATGGCGTCAAATTTCCTGGATGAACAATAGTGGTGTTGATAGGCTTGATTGCCTGGAAAACAGAATCCGTTGCTTGTGTCCAGATGGGTTCCACATCAAAGAGTTTCATAAACAGATTCTCTTCATTGTACATGCGCTCAAAACACTGCTTGATGAAATTTCGTGATGCTGTCTCGGCTGACAGGTTCTTGACTTCTTTGTTGAACTCTGCGATATCAGATTGCGTTAATATCTTAAGGTCGCGGTCTCGTGTCGTCAAATGGGTATGGATGATGTTATTGGCTGTGTTTGCATACGTCTCAAAGTGAGTACAGGATTCGTTTCGCTGGCCATATTGGTCGTATGCTCGTCGTATAATTTGGTGAACATTGGGGATTAGGCCATAGGAATCCAGCGTCATTTCTTGAAAGCGACCGTAAGCAAGCGCATGACGAGCGGATTCGGATTTTGTAGCCACAATTTGTCGTCCAATCTCGGGAGAGACCTTTTCCAGCGTGGTTTTATAGCCATGCTCGAGTAAATGCAGGGCCTTTGTGAGGAGTGCAGTGTATCGGGCAAGGTAGGTGTCGCGGTCGCGGTATGTCGGCTAAGCGTGTTAGTATGTGCTCTTTGTAAAGAACATAATTGAATCCTTACATGATTCTCCATAAAGACAATACAGGCGTCGATATTCTCGACCATCTCTCCAAAAGAGGCATCATCAACCAATCGACTGGCACCAGGCGCATTAAGACGTCTTGTCGCATTGTCGAGGTAGGCATAATAATGCAGATCGGTTCCAACTTCGTCGGCCAGCGCTTCCAACCTTCGTTGTTCTTGCAAAAGTTCTTCGCATTGTGATTGAAAGGTTGATGTTTGTTCCTCGACAGAGCCGAAGGAGTTCGATAGAGAGGTAAGCAATTTCAACGTCGCATTCGCATCTTCGATGAGTCCGTCCAAGTGTCGCTCCGTTAAGGTGAGCTGGTCGCGATACAGTCTAGAAGCAGTCAGAATGGTCTGGGTAGAAAAGCGACGTTCGTAACGCAGCATGCATACAGGTACTCTTGCTGGCTAGCATCCAGCAATTGCTCGTCATATGATTCAAGGCCATTCGTCTCATGTGCGTCACGGTCATAGCTAGCGCTTTGGAGCATCAATGCTTCCCATGCTCTGCTCTGCTTATCGGTCTTCTTAGGCCGTGGTCGTGTGTCTTGCGACAGTTGTTCTTTGACCACTCGATAGAAGTCAGAGTATGAGCTAGCTCGACGAAGGATGGTCGGTTCAGGCGGCGTGTCGGTATCTTCGATTTCTTCGTAGAGATTTGGCATTGGCGTCGCGGGTTCGCTTATTTGGCCTGGTTCCTAAACCCATCTCGTGAGCTTCAACTAAATTGTCTGTGGTTGTGGTTGTGGTGTGTGGGGTGTTGATTCGCGGGGGAGCATAGCATACATTGGGCTGTTGTAGAAGAGACTCCTTTCGCCGGTGTCCATGACTTTGGCTGTGGCTGCTGGAGTGGCTCTTCTTACTGGTGCCCAGATCGGGCATCAGCGTATACCAAGATTCTTCATACATGGTATCGATAGAGCCCAAGGGAGCTCAAGATGGAGGTTATGCTGGAGCTCTTCTACTTGAAGCCACGCAGCAGCCTCAAGCGTTGAATGTTCAAGTCGGAGCTGACGCCTCCGAGCCGCCGACAGCGGGAAAGGTGGGGCATTCATCACTAAAACGCTGCGCTAATGGAGTCAAGTACCTGAAGAATGTGGCGCTTGCTCTGGTTCTGTGGCACAGTCAATTGCTCTAGACTGGCCTGCCACAGTACAAAGAATTTTGCTGACCATTAACTTTACTACTGGAGGAGGAGCTTCAGCTCTATGACCTCACAACCTTTTTCTCTCTTCTTCATTGGGAGGCAACATTGGGTTCAACAATTCTGATGCAATTTGAACTCTTCCATTGAAGAGGATTAAATAGCAATTGCATTGACTCAAATTGTTTGTTTTCAAGTGTTCAAAATGAACGTCTCTCGAGCTGCCCTTCGGCGCGCTGCTATTCGCTCCCGAGCTCGTCAACCTCTCACTACCTCTCAGCGCCAATGGGTTCGTTACGTCCACGATTATGGCAGCGAATATTCTCAACCTCCTCCCAATCGCGCTGGTAAAATTATCAGTCTTACTGCCGTCTTTGGTCTAGCTGCTGCTGGAGTTTACTTCTATCCTACATTGACTGGACAGTCTTCATCGTCCGCTGAAGATGAGAAGAATGAAGTTCCTGTTAAGGCTGAGCTAGAATTTGAGAAGCCTCGCAAGAAGGCCAAGACCAAGGAAGAGAATCGGGATCTTATCAGCTCGCAGCATCTTCAAGTCAAGAATAGCTGGGAGCACCCTGGAGTGTACGCCTGGGGCTCCAATCTTGGCAAGGTCATCGATCCAAAGTCCAATGAGAAATATGTCAAGGCACCTCGAAGGATATCTTACTTTGACGACCAAGTGCTGCGAGATTTAAAATTGACATCCATCTTTGGTGCAGCTGTCACTGAGAAGGGTGATCTGGTTCAATGGGGTCTGGGCTACAACCAGGCAGACCCTTCCCCTGTCCCTACACTTACAGGCAAGGATATTGTCAAGATTGATGTTTCTCTTGATCGAATTATTGCCTTATCGCGCAGCGGAAACGTCTATTCTATCCCTGCCTCTCGCAACGACCAGGAGGGTGGTCTCAAAGAAGAACAGAAAAAGTCCTCTTGGTCTATCTGGGGATCTGGCGGTGCACACGAGAACATTCATTTCCGCAACTTAACACCTTCTGGCCTTTCATATGGCGAAGCTGTGAAGGACATCAGCACTGGTCAGGAGCATTGTCTTATGCTCACCTCCAAGGGTCGTGTCTTTTCAGCTGCAGCTAGTGCTCTCGAGTTTCCCTCCAGGGGACAGATGGGCATCGCAGGTTTGTCCTGGCACAACAGGCCCAAGGGTCCTTACGACCAGGCTCACGAGGTTACAACTTTGAAGGGATTTGAAGTGACACAAATCGCTGCTGGTGATTACCACTCGGCTGTTCTCGACAAGGTGGGACGCATATTTGGATTTGGTGACAACTCTTTCGGGCAACTTGGAATCGATACCGACATGGGCCTTTCGGTTTCCGAAAGCCCAGTCATGGTCCCTACCAACATGTCTTACGCCGGCACTGGGCTTGTCCCGACGGTGACATCCATAGCGGCTGGCGGAAACAACACTTTCTTCACTGTGGATGCGCAAGCTACCACTATTCCTGGCAACACAAAGGCTCTTGCTCCAGCAAGAAGACTTCCTCCCGTGACCACTGACTTTTGGGCCTGCGGTCAAGGAGTGTATGGTACATTGGGTACTGGTCGATGGTCGCACGTATCTCCCAAGCCGACCAAGGTAAAGGGTCTTTCGTCCCTGTTTGAGTTTGACGAGAAGACCAACAAGATGAGCCCTATCAAACTCAAGTCTATATCAGTTGGCGCTACACATTGCTCGGCCATTATGGATAATGTTACTGAGGTCTCGACCACGGGTAAAGGGACCGAGAATGAGACGAATTGGGGCTCAGATGTCGTATTCTGGGGTGGCAACGAGTACTACCAGCTTGGCACCGGAAAACGAACCAACTTGAACGCTCCGACATATATCGCCGCTCTAGACAGCCCAGCCGATGCTCGTAAGGAGGGCACACCGGAATTCCACCGGCTGTGCGTGACTCCTCGCAAGACAATCCGTCTGGATGGTGGGAAGGGCCGAAAGGTCTCTTTGGAGCAAAAGGTTGAGTGCGGCAAATATGTGACTGGCATTTACTCTTCCGTCTGAGACGGCGTGTCATGGGACTAGGTTTGTAAGAACAGCTTCACTTCCTTGTATCATCAGAAATATATAATCCATGTATTGTAACTACGTACGAGGATATGATAGGGCGTTTGGGGACGGAACTGTTTAGCTATGATTCTACTCTTGTACTTAAATCGGGCATAAGGAGCTCGCAAATTGATGGATTATCTCAGCTTACTAAAGTTCAGAGAGTATTGGAATCATGACGGATCACGAAGCAGTCATATGAATGTCTCACATTGCATATGGAATGAAACAGATGTATACGTGTATGACACGATTTTGAGACCTTCAAGTAATGTGCTCGAAATAATTATTTCTTCAGCAGAAAGTATGTGCGTGTTGAATCATGCTGATTTACAGAAAGTGTCGATATTCTGATGTCGGTATGAGACTATGATAGTTTTCGTCCAAACTATCATCCAAACTTAACCTTACCCACGTACATAGAGATCCGCGAATTTTAGCGGGGAACAATACGAGGAATGATCGAGTCAAGGCCACGCAAGCATGATAATCAGTGAGTAAATTAAATTGAAAATTGAATCCAAAATGGCACAGATCGCAGAGGAATACGGTAAAGAAGGCAAGGCATGTAGGTCGTTTATACAGGGAGTTGGCGGTCGGGATAACATGGTCCGCTCACCACGTCATTAAAAACCAAGACGGTAGATCCACAGGAAAGGGGAAAAGCTTAAAATAGAAGTACAACGTTCAATGACAACAGTCCAGTCGCCACGCAGCTAAAATTATCCTGGTGCAGTAGTTACGTACAGAGATAATTCAGGGCATGGGTCACTGGGAAAGATATTTACAGGTAGGACTACGAGCAGATACAAATCCAATAGTTTACTGTACTACGTTGGCGCAGTATTGACTCGAGATTAGCCTCGAGAATACTAAATGATCAGCAACCACGGGATCGGGTACATATAGGAGAGTACAATGGGCACGTGTGGTAACAAAATCTGTCAAATATCACAAGGTACCTATGAATAATAGAACGGGAACATGACTTGCAGATCAGATATGCCCTGCATTTGACATTTTACCCGTATGTACAGTAAAGATGTAACAGGGCCCTTGTATTGGAACGATACTTGTTAAACGATGTCTGAATCTTGAAAAAAAGTCTTAGACTTTTGGTCACATCATCATATCATTCCTGACCATTTTGCTTGTGAAAATACCTACCTACTTACATATTGTACTTAGTAGGTAATTTACCTGGCTACCTTTTAGAGGTTGTTATTCTTAGATCAATCAGTCAGAATCGTGATTCCTTCTGATTCAAGAACCTCCTTTCCTCTTACATTACTCAGTTACTCACTGACTCTCCTTCCCCCTCCTCCTCTTACTCTTACTCCCCCATCTTTCCGTTTGCGGTATCACCTCCACCTCCTTCTCCTCTGCTTCGCTTCTCCATCTCCTTTCTCTTGTCTACTCTTTTACTCTGCTTCATCTCTCAACTTCTCCTTCGTACCCTCCCTTGCCTCTTTCACGATACCGCCACTATTAAAAGATTCCCTGCCATCGCCTGCGCCCCTCCACGACCACGCACGCGGATCCGATCCCTGCCCGACCTCCACCATCACCACCCAAGAGGGCCCGCCGCTATTCCTCTTCTCTCGCCCAAATCTCCGTCGCCTTGGTTTCTTATACTTGGGTCGTCGCCGCTGTTTAAGCCTCTGGTGAAAACTGCGACGAACCCCAACCTTTGGCGCAACTTCTCATTGGGGACCAAACGCCTGTCTTTACCTGACCCCGACCCCGACGCCATGGACAGGATCCCCAAGTTCAGGCGCAAACCCAAGAACCCCACGATTCAAACCTCGGTCGAGCGATCTAGTAGCGACACTGTCGATAGCATTGCCAGTTCTGAGTTACAGGCTGCAAACCTTCAGGCGCAAAACCTGCAGGGACAGGCCCTACCACAGAAATCTAAGCTCTCTAAGAGAGCAGCTTTCCGAAATTTCCGATTGCGCGGGCCCACAAAGAGGGCGCGCGACAGTCCACCCGTCGAGTTGCCTTCCAGCCCTCCACCGGCCGTCGTGAGCCACGACGGCGTCAGGAGTAGACCCGTCACGGCTGAAGGCGATGCGCTGGGCAATTCCAGAGGGGCAGAGCTCCGAATTCCTGCTTTTTTGGAATCTTCGATGCAGGGTATGACACGCGACGCCACAAGCGCATTCATCAGGCACTGACATGTATGTAATAGATATCGATTTCAAATTCCAGGAGTTAACATGGGCCGAACGAGACCGAGTCCTCGAGGGCACAAAAAATGAGGGGGACCAAGACTTTAAATGGGGGACTTTCAAGCAGGTTGACGCGCAAGAGAAGGGTGTGATGGATCGATACATCAACATCAAGCCATGGAATCACAACCGGGTCAAGCTGCAGGTTCCCGAGGATGAGCTCGACTATGTTAACGCTTCCGAGATCGTTCTTACCTCACCCTCCGATTCGAGCCTGGAACCGCTACGGTATATCGCCATGCAAGGGCCGACTCAGCCATCCATCGACTATGTCTGGCGCATGATTGCCGAGCAGATGTCTTCACCTGCTGTCATTGTACAGCTGACAACTATGGCAGAAGGCGGAGTTGTCAAATGCCACCAATACTTCCCCGATAACCAGGACCACCCCACTTGGACGCTGAACGAGCGTAATGCATGGAACGATGACTGGCAGGCCCAGATCACGTACGATTCTTACGAAGAGCTCGCCGGCGGTTCTATTGAGAAGCGCAAGCTGCTCATGCACCTCAACGATGAAGAAGAACCCCGAGTTGTGTGGCACCTCCTTTATAGGCGATGGCCTGATTTCGGCGTGCCCGAACTCGAGGATCTCGACGGTTTCTTTGAACTCATGCGGCTTTCCCGCGAACTAAGCGCACCTGAAAATCCTCGGATAATTCATTGCAGTGCCGGTGTCGGTCGAACTGGAACTTTTATCACACTTGAACATCTTATGCGCGAGCTAGACTCGGGTACTTTTGAGAAATACGACGAGCCAGCAGAAGGGCCAGATTTGATATTCGAGACGGTCGATCTTCTCCGAGAGCAGCGTGTGGGAATGGTCCAAGGCCGACCTCAGCTCATATTCATTTACCAAGTTATGCGAAAACTATGGCAAGACAAATATGGGGTCGATGAAGAGGGCAATGAGCCCGCAGCTAAGAGGCTCGAGGTAGGCGATCCATTCATCGATGACACGGCATCAGGCCCGCCGCCGGCCAACCAGAGCATTGGTGTTGCACAATGATTTGAGTGATAACAGGGGTTGGTTTATTTGGCGTTAATTGGGAGGAGTTGCGGAAGGGAATGCATCTGGCCGGGAGTGAAGGAAGCATGATATTTGTGTGGTAATCTTATGGTCTGAGGGCGGGCTGGTTATATTCTTTCTCGGAATACTTTGCATTGGAGAAGACGCAAATGGTTTATTGTTGTCCCGTGACGAGTCGATTGGGTCACAATCTGCCTTGCGGGAGTGTATGATGATGCTGACGGAGAGTGTATGATCAAGGGGTTCAAGAGTTTATGACAAACATAGAGCTCGCATCTCGTAATCGGGAGATGACGACGGTACAGGAATAACCAAGTCAAGGTGACTGACTTGAGAGGCGGTTTATTTTAGTATACATGATACCAAGCACGCGAACGAGGGATTGGCTGTGAATGAATGAATGAGGACTATCATATCAAAATTATACATAACCAAGTGGTGACAAGTCATCGTGCATAGAATTAAAGATTAATTAATGTCCTATAAGTCAAAATACATATTCAAAAACGGCTTTTGTATTATGGTTTTCTCTTCAACATTGTCACATCTATCCAAACCTGGGATAAATCGCTGCAATATTGGTATCAATCTAATAGGTATTCGTTTCGGCCGCGTGCCAACAGCATTGTACTTGTATAAATCAACTTCATTACCACAATACGTTCCAGTCAGTTCACCATTAAACATCTCGCAAAGTAAAAACAGAAACACTCTTTTTTAAAAAAGAAAAAAAAAACATCTAGGCGCTAATCACAACCGTCACAGTCTCCTTGCCGTTCTCGGTGACAGTGACGGTAGGCTGATCCTTTTCTGTGACTGTCACCGTGAAGTAGACAGAGACAGTGGGTGTACCGTCGACGACGACAGTTGTAGCGTGTGCATCGTTGCCGGTGCGAGTACCAGCAGCGGGTTTCTTGTCGTTGTCGCCTTTGTTATCAGCGTTGGCCTCGGTGGCGGCCGGAGCTGGGGCGTTGGTGGGCTTATCGGGGATGGGGATGAGGACTACAGATGTAGGCTTATCATCGCCATCTTTGTCGTTGTCGTCACCACCATCATCGTCATCGCCTGGTGAAGTGGTGGGCTTGCTTTCGTCGGGCTTCTTGATGGATTTTGTCAAGGTTGTGCCGCCGGGGAGAGCAACGGAGGTGGTGCTTAGTTCAGCGACGGGGGGTGTTGTGGGTGGGAGATCCCCGTATCCCTTTGTGGGCTGAGGGTTTGAAGGCTCTGGGGGAGTTGTCTGGCTGGGTTTCTCTTCTGCTGGCGGTTCCTGAGCTGGTTGGGTCTGAGCGGGCTGGGAGGGTTGCTCTGGTGCAGGCTGACTGGGTTGTTCAGGAGCTGGCTGTGAAGGCTGGTCTGGAACTGGCTGAGGTTGAGTCGGCTGCTCGGGACTGGGCTGACTTGGCTGCTCAGGGGCAGGTTGCGCAGGTTGCTCGGGAGCCGGTTGAGTAGGTTGCTCTGGAGCTGGCTGTGGCTGGGAAGGTTGATCTGGCACTGGCTGTGGTTGAGACGGTTGCTCGTTAACAGGTTGACTTGGCTGCGCTGGCTGATCTTGAGGAGGTTGATTCGGCTGGTCCTTAGGAGGCTCAGCAGTGGGCTCAGGGGTTGCACCATCATCAACAGTAACGATGGTCGTAACCGTAACCACAGGCACCGCAGGCTTATTCTCGGTTGCCGACGTAGGCGCAGGTTTGTCCTTGTCACCATTACCAGGAACAGTGTTGTCACCACCACCGCCGGGACTTCCACCGAGGATCTTGGCTGCGGTAGCGGGATCCTCGCAGACAATCTTGATACCACCCTCGTAGTTGTACAAAGGCAGAGCAAAACACTTCTCGCCTTTGTTTGCACAAGGAATAAGCTTGAACTTGCCCGCATCATCGCAGACAGCAGTCTGGCCGTTGATACAGGCAGCTTGGCCCTTCATACAAGAAGACTCGGAGGTGAGCTTGGAGAATTCTTCGTTGTATGTTCGTGCATCGACGACGTTGCTTGCATACGCAGCTGCAGGAATGGCACTTGTTCCTGTGGGAACGCTAGTGTTGATTGTTGGTATACCGTTGGCAGATGACCCTGAGGGAACGACCTTTGGTGCAGATGTTGTCTCGGGGGAAGATGGGTTAGAGACGACGACGGTGCTGGTTGGTGGTGGTGCAGGGGCTGCAGGTTGGGTGTTGGAGTCGGGGGGTGGATAGTTGGGTTGAGCATTTGTGGGAGCAGGTGCTGGCTGTTGAACTGCTGAACTATCTGCTGGAACACCAGGTTGTTGAACCACAGTTGTACCTGGGTTCTCGGGCTGAGGCTGCACAGGTTGTGAAGGTTGAGCTGGGTTCTCTGGTTGAGGCTGCGCAGGCTGTGAAGTAGGAACCGGGTTCTCGGGTGGAGGCTGCGCAGGCTGTGAAGTAGGAACTGGATTCACAGGCTGGGCGGGAGCATTAGTCGCACCAGGAGTATCAGGTTGAGGCTGAGCTGGTTGAGCAGGCTCTGAAGGAGCTGGGTTCGCAGGCTGAGCTGGTGCTGTAGTGACAGCTGGGGTATCGGGCTGTTGACCACCGGGCTGTTGTTCACCGGGGTTCGCCACAGGAACATTTGGCTGTTGAACTTCAGAAGTGGGAGCAGGGTTACTAGGTTGAGCAGGTTCAGAAACTGGGACCTGGCTATCAGGCTGAGCCGCCTCTGAAGTCGGAACAGGTTGAGCATCAGGTGCAGTCTGAAACTGAGGATCCTCTGGGTCCATCACAGAGACGGTCTTAGTTGTGCCAGCAGCAGGCTGAGTCTCAGATGGAGAAGTTTCCTGTGTGTCTTCTGCAGATGTAGTCGGCAGCTTCGGATACACTTGAGTAGGCTGCTTGGGGTTGACAGGGAGCGCGGTGTCAGAAGGAGCCTGGGTTGTGAGAAAACCGGTAGGGGTAGGCTGATAGGCGAAGGTAGATGTATCGTCCTTAACAGCTGAAGTAGTAGGCTGTTCATTCATTGGTGCAGTCGTAGCGGGAGGAGAGGGCGCTTCAGGAACTGGAGTCTCTTGACCGGCACCTGGCTTGGTCTCCTGTCCATCTCCAGGCTGCAGTGTGCCAAGGTCAAGGGTCGAGGAAAGACTCTCAGTGTTTGTGTTCTCTGGCTTCTGAACAGCCTCAGTAGTAGGAACCATGGGAGACTCAGTAGTTACATCCTCCATCGGCTGAGTTGTCGGCTCTTCGTTCGCAGAAGTAGGGATCTCATTGGTAGCTGAAGCAGTTTCAGTGAGAACTTGACTATCCTTAGGGGGTTGATAGTCAGGTTGACCAGCCGAACTAGGCTTCTCGATTACAGAAGTTGGAACCCCCTCTGTCGCTGAGGGAGTCTCGGTGACAACTGGACTATCAGTAGGAGGTTCATTGCCAGGTTGATCAACTGAGGAGGGCTTCTCAACCACAGAAGATGGGTCCTTGGGCACAATAGAAGTTGTGAGAATAGGCGCAGAAGGGTTCTGGGTAAAAGTTGGCGCGTTCCCAGGCTCTTGTGTCGGTTGTTGAGCATCGCTTGTCGGCTCAGGTGAATCGTTGGTTGGCTGAACGGGGACGAGCTCTACGGGTTCGGGGTCAGATTGAGGGCCCTTCTTCTCGTCGCCATGATTGTCCGAGAGTAACGGGTTTGGGTTAGGGGTTGAGTTGAGTGTCTCGAAGACAGGTCGTGGGGTGGTCTGGTCTCCATTTCCATTCCCATTTCTACGAATGATGGTTAGAAATGAGTTCTCATGTTTAATATTCAAGTTTGATCCATACCCGTATCCGTCATGAGCCGCAGTAGGAGTTGGTTGTGAGTTTTCCATCCTAACGTCAAGAAAAGCTCCGGGATTTCGTTTTTCTCTATTGCCTGTGTTAGAATCAGACAATAAGGAGGTTTTATCAGCTGCAGCGTACATTCTACCAGTCCACATAGGGCCAGCCTGCGTGGACTGAGCAGTCAAAAGGAGTGAGAAGGCCACGGCGAGCCTTGATCTATTACACCGCATCGTGAAGAGTATATCGACAAGATCGTATACTTGTGTAAAAAGTAAAAATATAAAAAAGAGCGTGTTCGTTAAATCGGTAAGCTTCGTTCGTTTATATCGTTTGTCGATTCGTGAGTCAAAGTCGTTGATGATAGAAACACCAAAGTTTGTCGATCGCTTCCTCCCAACTCCAAGCTGATTAAGAGTAAATAGAGGTCACCTGAAACCAAAAAAAGAGTTGTTTGTTCTAGGCGCCTGAGACTGAGACTGATACAAACAGACTGTGACAAGAACACCCGGTCTTGTTCACAGAATGTCAAAGGGAATGATATGGACACTAACAAAGAACAGAAGCTGTGAAGAAAAGAGAGAGTATGAAAGAGAGTTACACAGAACAGAGATAGGAAATGCTTGACAAAGGGAAAAAGAGGAAATGCTGAGAGTGAGTGTATGTATGTAGGTTACTAGTTGTATAGGTGCTAAGAGAGAAACTTGTAGTTGGATAGACACCTGTTAATGTACATGCAGTGTCCCTAACCCAAGAATCAATCAGGTCCAATTAGCGCCAGAAAACAACGATAAATCACCTCACAAAGAGTCTCATCTCGTATCGGATCTCATTTTTTCAAGGTTTATCGTCTCTTGAACCACTCCACTCAAGCAAACAAATCTGCAAGCCTGAGTATCAACAGCCGCCCAACCCAGAAACCCTGTCATGTAAAACATTAAACGAATTATCCGAAAACCTCCGCCAATCAAGCTCGTCTCGTCGTGTCTAGTTGTACTATAAAAGACTGGCTCTAAGCGCTCTGTTTCAAACAGTCTCTGCGCGGCCTGTTCCTATTGGTCCTCCCCAACCCCCACAGCGGCCGGGCCTAGCTGCCAATCGTCCTCCCCCCACTGAACCAACCTGCGGCCTTAACTACAGGTCTAGTATTTACAGTTGTTACAGGGGCCGTGATGCCCTCATTTCTGGTCTCGCTGAGCTTCTGTCATGCTTTTTCCACGCTTGGTCGTCCCATTTGTGGCCCTGATGGTCTAGACCTGATCAGCCCTTCTAATTTCCTCTTTCATGCCGAATACTTGACTGGCTAGTTAAGAATAGACCCCCTCCAGAACCGTCGTCTTGGATCCCTACATCATTTGACGATAGCCGCCCGTCAATACCGTGGCTGAGCCGAGCCTCTTGGGTTCGTTTGAACCTGGCTACTAAAAGAGATATATCCCTTTTCGTTGTCCTTGCATTGCATTGCTTCTTATTCTACTATTGTTTCAGCCATCAGAGGCCTTCTTTCATATTGTACAACATTCTATGCATATACGATAAACGCCACCGCGTCTAAATCCAAATGCCGCCGTCAATCCTAGATTCCCAATAATGATCCCTGTTGACATCTTCACAGGGATGTCCTCCTAGGCTCTTCCTGGTTGTCAAGATGCTGCAGCTGCTCTGGGTCCTCTTGCTTGGTCTCTAACACACCCAGGTCCAAATCTTCGACATCCGCCAACATCTCGTTCTTTCGAGCAAACTGCCGAGTGCGAGCCCATTTGAGAACTTGACTCAGCTCCTCATGCCCATGAACGCGGTTCCCTTGAATATACCCCTGCACTATCTTGTCGCCCGGCCATTCCCAGATCCCAATTTCATATCGATCGTTCCGGACTTGTTCCCGCTCTTCCTCTGTTATCATAGGCTCCGCAAACGCACGGTACGCACACAATGTTTCGAGCATGTCCAAATCGTGTGGCAGTTCCTCCATATGCATCATTTCATCTCGTACCAATAACGGGCTCCATTCCCGTATAAGCCACCTCATAAACTCAGCCATCTCCTTAAACTCCCCTGCAAACGCCAGCGTCAGCATCAGGTCGTGGGCGAAGGGCGCCAGCACTGTATCTCGTCGTGCTCGCATAATATCGATAAATGACAGATCTGTATTTTCATCCGCTTCTGGTCGCCGCCTCTCTTGTTCTTGTGAAACAAGCGCATGGTGGTAGCCCTTCATCCGTGAAATGAGAGCCCTAAATAAGGACAGAGCTGAATTGCCCCCTGTCTCACCCATATCCTCAGACTCAGCACCACCCTCCTCGGCAGAGTTATAGTAAAGAGCGGCAAGCGAATTCAGGTTAGTACTGTTGGCTTCCACAGCCGCCGCCAGCGCTTCCAGCTCTCGGCGCAGAATCTTCCGCAGGGTTTTTACGAATCTGTTGAACAGAAACGGGGTCATGCCTTGGATGGCATCAATTCGATCCACAAGGTGTATCATCAAACGGAGCTGTGCCTCAAGAGTGAGCTTCAGGCCATAGTGATGCTGTCCTATATTCTTCACGATAGGAACCCACACATGAGGGACCCAGTTCTGGTTCCTGCGGCCCAGGCGAAGCTCGGCAAGCCGAATAGCACGTATCAGGTTTCTACCTCGGGGATAGACGGTCTTGGAAAGTACATCAACGTACGCCGAGAACAAGGGCAACGGAACAGTCTTCAACATGGCTGCTGTGGGTTCAGGTACCATCAAGTTGGCGTAGTTGTGCCGCTCAACACTGCCGTCCCGTAAATACCGATGAGCTTCCTCGACATTTCGAGCATTTGCCACTAGAATGTGAAGGATGTGTTCGTCCGGTAACACTTCGTCGCGTCTCATCATCTCATACAATTCCTGAGTTGTAGGAGGCTGTTGTCGCAGCTTTTCCAGTTCAGTTAAATTCGTAATTTTGTTTGTAGAATGATTCAGAATATTATCTCCTGGCAAACTGCCTTGGTCAGGATCGGTGTCACGGGCGAATAACCTCTGAAACATGGCTGCATATTCGGCTTTTCCAGGTACCATGCCAGCTTTCGGGGGCTGTCTGAACTGTTTCCATGCTTCGTGGGCGTTGCGTGTCGCTCTGATTGATGCTGACCACATTGAAAGCTTTTGTCTCGGGTCGACCTTAACCAGCTGCTGAATAGTAGGAACGCTACTAGGAGCCAAACCTAGCAGAATATCCATAGCGCTGTCCACCTCATGTTTGGGGAATCCTGCTTCCTGCATCATCATCCCTGCACGAACAACGCGAGACCAGCTCTCTTCCGGTTCCATAGCCTCATCAATTCCGTCGGCCGGTTGCAGATAAGGCGGCCACGACTTTGAGTACCGTGTTGCATTATGCATCTCGTCTCTGTCCTTGGGCATCCCGGATAGCACAGTTCTGATGGCCCGAAACCCGTCCCTGTCTACTAGCAGGGCCTCGGGGAGGCTCCCCGACATTCTCAAGAGGGTCCGCTGAGCCTCCCAGATGTATGTGATGGGTATCGACCAATGCTGTGGCCCAGATCCGCTATTTCGAGCAATGGCGCTTAATCCGGCATTGAAGTATTTGCATCGCATGAAGTATGTCTGTTCAGCAGAACCGATCTCGTACCGGAAGATGAATTCCGCCATCATGTCGGCAAGAACAATTAGGCGCCTTGGTTCTATGCGACGACAGTGGAAAGAAAGTCGTTCCATAATGATCATAAAATCCTCCGTTGTGAATATTCCCATCGCACTGCTTGCACGCCCTTCATCCCATGATACCTTGCGGGCCTGGTCAGTCGTGGCTCGTAGGCGTTCTTGGATGTATTCAAAAAAACGGTCCAGGGTTGAGATTTCGTTGATACTCGACCCTAGTCTCAACAGATGGTTGAGCAGGAAGACGGGCTTTGGAGACAAATCTTCTAGGAACAACCGACATCGCTCTTCGTCGGTCTTGGCGAAAAGAATGTCCAGATACTGGTTGAGGCGCTCCTGGGTATTCCCGTTATGTGCCAAAGTGCTCATCAACTCCTCCCATTGCGAATCGTCGGGGAGCGCTTGGGCAATATCCGCGTTGTTTTCTGGGTCGGCCTCCACCTGTCGTCGAAGGTGCAGTTGAATCAAGACAACCTGGAGTCGCATGCTTCGAATAGCAGCAATCTCCAAAAGCGTTTCTCGAGACGGTTCTTCCAGCGCAAGGTATTTGCGAAGTAAAACTGCAGGACTTTGCTCCAGCCATCCTTTTGCCATCCTCAATCTCCGTTCAATTCGCCCGCGCGGGTCGGCCGGTTTGAATTTTGGTATTTGAGAACCATTTCGAGGCTTCTTCAGATGTCTGAATCTGGTATTCTCGCGCTTATTGTGGTCGGACGTTCGACGGCTATTGAGAAGGGCAGACTCGACGGCATCGATGGAGGATACATATCTACGGGCATGAGGTGAGGCGAGGCCATAGAACTAATTAATTGAACAGTGAGCTTTAAATTTTCAGCGGCGGCGCTCAAGACCTACCTTGGTTTGAGTTGTCACATCTTGCGACAACTGCCATCCTCGCCTCAGTTCCCGGGTTGCTCTTCTCAGCATTTCTTTTCCATTTCTTCGAAGCCAGTGACACAGCTTAGAAAAGCAAATATGGCAGTACGGCCAAGCGATGTAGAAGGAATTATATGCGGAAAGAAGAATAGGTCAAATGTCGTCTTCCTGTCCACACAAACAATTTGCATGCGCCAATCGAGATTATCGAATTATCGGGTAATTTAATTGGCAGCCAATAGGTCCGGGGCGACCCTAGCTACTCCAATCCACCAAAACTAGCTTCACTCTACGGTGATGATTTCTTGATAATTCAGTTTTCCTTCAAATTTAAGCTGCTCAAGTATTTTCGTAATATCATTTGAACATGTGTGTCATATCACCAGTCCTTCCTCGGACTCAACCTCCACCAGAAAACTGTATCTCACTTGCTTCTTTTTACTTCTACTTTTGGGCATTTCGATATTTCATACACGTTAGATACCAACCGGACTTTTAGATTAGTCACTTTGTGACTTGCCCTTCTTCTTCTCTGCCTCCTCCTCGACCTTGTCCTTTCGCTTCTGCACCACCTCCCAGTTGTAAACTCTAGCTATAGCGACCTCCATAGTCTATGTCATGGTCAGTGACAGCTCACTCGCAGCTGCTGTGCAAACTTACTGTGATTTGTTCTCGAAGGAAATCCAAGTCTTCTTCGCAGTTTGACAAGCTTGTCTTTGCTGTAGATAGCTTGGAACTCAATAGTGTCTCTGCCTCGTCTATCGGATATGAGAGCATCACATTGGCCTGTAGAATGTCAGCTTCCTGCTAAGCTTGGCGGGGATGGTGGTGTTACTCCTAGCCAGATGTAGACCTCCTCTGTCGCAGGAATCTTGGCCTTCGAATAGAGTGTATCGTTCAGTTCGAATGTCGTGTCTATCGCCTCGTCGTCATCCTACGCCAGGCATCAGTATTGCTTTGCCCGCAAATGTGCTGCACATGCACACCTTTCTTAGCTTCAGAAACTTAACCGAGTCGAGGGTCTTCTGAATGTCGGGGATCTTCTCCTTGAGGCCGCCCATTCGCTTCTGTAGGTTCATCTCCATGAATTGATATTTCCTACCCCGCCAACCAGAGTCAGCACCCATCAAGGTGTCCCAAGCTGAGGAGAGCATGCATTCGAGGGCATGTGCCGTCCTGAAGCTTCTCGATTAAAGTTGAACTCACGATATCATTTCTTGGAAGCTTCGTAGAGTGGGCTCGACATCGTCTCGCGTGGAAACATAATCCTCGACCTTATCGACGAACGGGGCATAGGGGATGCCCCGCGGGTTCGTGGGTGTGGCATCTTTACTATTTGGTGTGAGCTTCTTTTCAGTTCTGATGACGAGGTCAAAGTAACTTCTTTGGTATCTTACCTTTCCGCAGCCTCTTTTCCTTTTGACGCCATCTTGTCGGGGTTGCTCTATCTGGAACGAGACGAGGTAGCTTAGCTGTATGAAGCTGGGGTCAGGCGTGGGCGGGTTTTGCGACTGGGACATTTCGTCAGTGGGGTCTCACCTTGCTTCGGTGTGCGGTGAAGGTGGGGCGCTCACCTTGACTTTAACTTACATCCTACCTACCTACATGCATTCATTGTCCTACAACAATAGGCCACAATGGTATAAACTCATAAATGACAATAATTACTTTACGCTACTTACGCAATCGCAGCTGGGGCACTGCTTAGGCAGTTGAAAGTTTATAATGACTTTGATTCAAGGGATAGTCAGCTATAGGATCTAAACCTATATAAAAGATCGAGAAAAAGATTAGAATGAATAAGAAAACAATACTGAAGGAGCAATATAATTCGTTTGAGCCATTTCAGTCTACAAGTCATGTCAACTCTCGGCCTAACACACTCCTAACTGGGCAGCATATCAAGATTACCAAGCCACCATATGAACAGTCAGTTAATGGAAGAGCAAGACCTTTTTTTCCCCCGTAGATTAAAGTGATATTAGCGATATTAGACTTTACTCATTACCTACCTATATGGGTATTCTTTAAGAAATATTCTATTAACGAGCACCACGTGATTAACGTCTTTCCACCAAGTCACAACTCCATTCCAACTTTATGTACTTTATGTGATATCTTCTAAATTTTATTTCCTTTCGAGTCAGAAATCAAATATTATTCATCCATTCTATGTAACCCATGTTATCTAGGTTATTGAGGAATAGCTTGTGTAAATTCAAAAGGCTTGGGAGTCATCAACACCATGGTCCAAACTTACCACACGCTCTTCCATGGATTTAAACTTCCATTCGAGACCAAATCTATAATTTTGTTTTCAATATACTACAGGCCAATAAGGGTACAGGCCAATAAGGGTAGAGCCGAAGCCTCTCCGAAAGCTTGTATTGTATATTTAGTATGAGAACAGCAAGTGAGTCATTCTATTATACCCTTTATGACCTTGGGTTTCCTAGCTAAGTATGAGAACACAACAATGAAACAGACATTCTTATTCGTCTCTTTATATAATCGTTTTCTCACGCCCACAATAGAGTTCTTTAAGATAGTCGCTCATTGTCTGAAATGGACATATATATAGCCTCCTCCTTCCCTTCTTAGAAGTCTTCCCAAGTTCAACTAGATATCACCTTAGATTATTATACGAATATAAAGCTTCTCACCAAATCCTACCCCCTTATCATTCACATATTTCTCCAAGTCCAGATCATCTTGACTTTTTATTCGAAAAGAAAGCCTCTTATCCAGATCTAAGCACCTGGTCCTCCTCTTCGATCAATCACCTCGTCTTTCTTCCACCAACGTTATCGTCCATCATGTCCAACGGGTATACATCCTCCCGCCTTCCTAGCAGCACTCATAAATTCATCACTCACGCACATCCCAGGGAATCGAGCCGAGATATATGGGCAACACCACCCATATCCCACCAGACGAACGTATTTTCCTACCAAGAAATCAGGGAGTTCTGGACAAACCCTGACAGGAAAAGACTGCCTCGAGAATGGGAGAGCGCGGTCAATACGTTTCCTTACCATCGACGACAGATGGCATATATCGTGGCCTCTCGCCTCAGCCAGGGGAAACGTCGGTGCCCTTTGTACTTCAACGACGAGCAACGCGTTGAGTTTGAGGCTGTTTCCGGGTGGCTTCAACGGTTGGGCCCTACGCCTTCAGCTGGAAACCCTCTCAGGGCGGTTGGTGATGGTCGTCCTGAGAGGTCGAGGCTAGCCTTTGAGGATGAGGAAATAGCGCCAAACCCTCCTACGTTGGCAGAGTTAGTGGCCACATCTAAACCTGAGTCCTATAACGATAGAAGAAGGCCTCTTGATTATGATGATTTCCTGTCACTTCTCGGCGTCGAGCCTGGGAATGCCGAGCCTCATCCCCCTAACCATCATGATTTCTTATCCAGTTTACCCGGTTTACTTGATGGGATCCCTCATCCTTCTCCTTCTCAGACTCTTCACGCTCCCCCATCTTCTGATGGTCATGATATAGACCAGGCCGAGTCCAGCGAGGGCATGTTGCTGAATAATCATGATCTCGAATCACAAGAAGAACAGCCCAGGGCGGAGGGGTTGCCTCAAGTTGAGTTGGGAGAAAGGGAAGAGGAGAAAGAAGTGGACGACAACGAGAACCACTATGAGGAAGTACAAACCCAGAGGATGAGGAGAAGGGAGATTAGGAGGGGCCTGGGGAGGGGAATGAGGAGGGGACTGAGGAGACATCAGTAAAGAATGAGGAGAAGAATGGGTTGTGTTCTGGGGAGATTAGGGCGCGGGACAGTCAAAACTTGGATTGTGGGTTGAATGTACCTCTTTTGCTGAGGTGAGGCTGTAGATCTTGAAGCTGGTATCCTCTTAAGGTGGACAAGGGTACACATATCAGAAACGGGATACTCGAAATCATAAAAAGAAATTGAGGGAATTTCGAAATCAATATCATTTCCAATACGGAAAACACTCACTATTCTTCTCCAGTTGCTCTCAGTATCAAGCAGTTGTCTTCAAGGCAGCAGGTAGATTGAAATCAAGTTGAGCATAAATCGTACAGGACCATCCAGTCATAAGTCTTCGTATCGCATACCTACATGGCCAGTTTAAGCTAAGCTCTACAGGTCACCTAGTCCATTCGTTTCTTTGCGTCTCCCAGATCACCAATATCAGCGCTGTTATCTAGCGCATGGGCGTTGGTTGAAGCCTCGTGTGTTTCTTCCTCGTCCCATTCATCATCGATTTGGTTCTCGTCCCAATTGTCAACCTCATCTTCTAGCGTTCGAGAGCGAGTGGCCCCATCCATAACGCCGCTCTCGTGGCCTTCGCCAAGCTCGACGTCGCCCTGCTCCTCGCCAGGAACAGCGCTGTATCGTCTACGTCGCTTGCGCTCGAGCATGCGCTTGTGGTACCATGAGCACAGAGCAACGCCAAACGTGCTTCCTATCACGTTCGCAACAATGTCGTACAGATCGAACTCCCGGCCGTTGTCAAGGAAGCTTTGGACGAATTCGGAACCGACGCCGAGAATGATGGTGCATACGATCAGGGTCATATTCATTACTCTCCTGCGATTCGTATCGACAACCCAGTAGAATACGACGGTGAGAATGAAGAAGGTGACGACGTGCAACACCTTGTCGTTGACATATTGGCCAAGTTGTAATGTTGTCAGGCCAGCGTAGGCAGCGATGAGGAGCAAGAGCAAGAAGACACCTGAGGAGCTGTCAGTATCAATCATGGGAAGTTAATTTTGTGTTTGATTGCCGGATGTCGATCGTAGAGTGGACCAAGTCCATTGACGGCACTGGATCGAGCCGGACATAACGCAATGACGTACCCGCAACTGGAAGTCGTATTCTCATGATGAAGAGTAGATGGGTGGGTAGGTAGCTAGGGTAGAAGCTGAAGTTGGAGGTTTGCGATAAAGCAAGTCAAATATCGTGGTGTGCTTCGTATAAGCGAGCTGGGAAATAAGATTTGACAGCTGTCAGAAGCACAGAAGCAATTCTTTAAGCAGTCGACGTCGTGGCGGGTTGATAGCTAGGAAGATATGTCGAGAGGCTGGGACCAGGCAGGGAAAATGAAACCGCGTTACTCCGCTGTGTGTGTGAGTGACGACAATCGATTAATCAAATCACCCTCGTGGCTTGACATTCATTGCGTTATCTTCAAAAGTGGCGGTGCATGGGCTGAATAGATACGGCAGGGGGTCACAATAAAATCGCCAATGGAATCGAATAGAGTGTGGGCAACGTGGGCACTCATGCAGGCAGTGGCTCGCTTGCTTTTTAACATGGAACTTGGCGTTCTGATTCTCTCTCTTTGGCGCTGGTGATCTCATGGGGTGCCCCGTTTTGGACATGCCAGGCATAGGCGATAGGCGCCATGCCCCCCCATATTCTCCAATCTTGTGTATCACTGGTTGGAGATTATCTCTGGGGGTGGTCTAGAAAGATGGATGGCGTTGGTTTTTTTATTGACAGGTTGCAGAGACAAGGATGTGCATGTGTATTGTTTGCTTGCAGATATCCATTATCAGAGGATCGGTGAAGATATTTTGGATAGGTACCTGACCTAGGACCTAGGTATGAAAGACGACATTTGGTTGATTGCCCTGTCTGTCGGTTCCTTTGTCAGGTTCGTTTTGGTAGCACAATTGATTTATTGGCCAAATACTGAACTGTCAAAAGACAACCCTAACATTTCATCAATTGTTGATTGGCACGCAGAGATCGATCAACTGTGAATCCCCGCATCCTTTGTTCATCAGTCAACTTCTCCTTGATTCAGGCCGTTGTGCATCGTTGCACGTGATTTGCTGACAAAGGCAATAAAACCAGGCTTTTTCGCTGTATGGGATACCTGGCGGGTAACCGCTGACACGGGAACATGTGCCAAAGACCAGACGATCAAGCAAGAAAGAAAAGAAAGATATAATAATCAGAGACCTCGAGAGAAAGAGTTGCATTCAGTAGCCAGAGAAAACCAACACGCAGCTCCTCTGGACCCCTATAACTTCAGCCTCTTTAGGTCCCAAGTACCCCGGCCCGCAACTATCCCCCGCGAGAATCCCCCCCACGAGTCGGTCCAGCGCGCGCCAGCAGCCACCTACGCCCAGATCACTCAGGGAAAAGTCTCCGCTTCGGGAAAGGTACCTTACAAGGCTCCCCCCAAATCCTCAACCTCACTTCTTGAACAGACGACAAAACGACACATCGCGATCCATTAAAACACCACCTTCCACGTTCCTAGTAATCTCCAAATTTTATCTGCCATCTCTATCGATGCCTCCCGTTTGTCCCATGCGGTCTTGAGACTACCAATCGCCCTCGGTCCCGCCGCACGCGAGCGCATCTTGTTGCGCATGGCGACTCGCGCCCCGTCGTCGCTATCATCGCCCTGGGTCCATCATGTCCATCCCAAACGGCCAGCCAACCTGGCAACCTCCTTACTTGCATCATACAAACAGTAATAGAAGTGTCTCGCATCTCGACGATGTTCCCGCGCGCACTCAGACCCCCGTTGATAATTCAAGTGTGCTGATGCCTGAGGCACAACTTGATATCGAGGATGAGAACAGACGCGCCCTATTTGCGGATTTGTATCGCAAGACTGAGGACAAGGTCGCGTTACTCTTTTCCGAGGATGGCTCTTACAATTATCCCGCGATCTCTTCTCTCCGACGTTCTCCGCCCCCCTCCGCCAACATTATCCCTCCCACGACCGACCACGAACCAATCAAGGAACCCCCCTTAAAGAAAGCGAAGCGCACCATCGACGAAGATGACTACGACGATGACGATGAAGATGAAGAGGACGAGCCTCCGCAATCAGCGTCCAAACCTCTGTCTGCTGTCGCCCCTGCAAATACGTTACTGTCGCCCTCCAAATCAGGGAGCTCACCTGTTCACTCGGTGACATCACCGAGCAAGCATGGTGAGAAACCCAAGGATCAAGATGGCTCACAATCCAAAGACAAAGATGGTGAAGACGCCATCAAGAAACTTGAGGAGGCCCGCACAGCTACCGAAGCTGCCGCGAGGAGGAGCTTCCATACCGTATTTCATACCTTAGAAAATGACCGCACGGCTATGCTGGAACAGCAACAACTCGAGGATTCCGAAAAGCAGTTGCAGGCAGAGATGGATCACAACCATCACCCAATAAATAACCATAGTGCTGCCCCGAATCAGGGGTCTCTCAGCAGCGCAAATCTCGGCGCCTCTAGTCTGACATTGAAACACCTTATCGCCCGCATCGACATGAAACGAGACCAAGTCCGCGCCTCTGATGCCGAACTTCGCCTTCTCATGAATGAGGTCCGCAAGAACAGGAGTAAATGGGCCAGCGAGGAGAATGTGAATCAGGAGGAGCTATATGAGGCTTTGGAAAAAGTCTTGACAGAGCTCAAGGCGCATACCGAATATTCCACTCCCTTCTTGACAAGGGTCAACAAGAGAGATGCACCAGACTACTATAACTGTGAGACACCGCGAATAGTCTCATGCCACTGACGAAACTAATATCCATCTAGTTATCAAAAACCCCATGGATCTTGGTACAATGACCAAGAAGCTCAAGAGTCTCACTTACAAATCAAAGACAGATTTTGTCGTAGATCTTAATTTGATCTGGGACAACTGCCTCAGGTACAACCAGGATATGAACCACCCTCTGCGACGTATGGCAAATGGTATGAGGAAAGAAGCGGAAAAGCTTATTCCACTGATCCCTGATCTTGTCATTCGCTCTCGGGCCGAAGTTGAAGCAGAGGAACGGAGGAAACAGAACGGTGGAGATGATGATGCAGGAGAAGACTCCGATGACGAACCCATCATGTCTTCAAGGGGTCGCAAAGCTGGCGCAAAGGGGACAAGTAAAGCACGAAAGGCTCCAAACGATCATAAAGAGGACACACCAGCAATTGACCAGAAGCCCATCCTTCAGGTGAATGGTCTTTTGGGGAAAGTTCGTGAGGGCTCAGAGGTTGATGGAAGCAATGGCTTTGCGACTCCACCGATTGCCGGGTCGCTTACACCAAGCGGCGTCAACGGTCATTCTGGAATTGGGAGCAACGCAGATGTCATGGACATCGACGGCCCAAGTATCAATGGTTTGGCCCTCAACTCGGCATTTGGCGAAGCTGCTGAGCAGGCTTTTGAAGACGAGGAGTACAAGGTCTGGAAGCAAACCACCAAGAAGGACCGAGCACTGCTTGCCAAGGAGCGATTTCAACTATTCAAGGACAACAAGTTCAACACTGAGGCTCCTGCACTCGTTCGTACCAAGGCCGGCATGCGTCGATTCCTGAAGCGTCAGAGGGAGGCGGAAGCAGAGGGCATCATCACCCATGCTCAAGCGAATTCCACAGCTGTGGCTTCAGAAGATCCAGCGGCGAAACCAACCGAGACTTTAGCCGAGGAGATTGAGGAAGAGGCAGCCAAGGTGATTCCAGACTATTATGATACCTTAAGTAACATTCCAGATATCCATCCAAAACTTCAATGGATTGAGGATGGAGAAGGGAAGGTCATCAACCAGCATGAGGAGTTCCTTCGTCTCGTTCCACCTGGGGCATTTACAGCACCTACGAGTCGTCTGACGAAGAAGATGGACGAGAACATCCATCAGATTCAAGAAACGAGGAAGCTTGCAACCAGGATCTCTGTGATCAAGCAGATGCAAGTTCAAACTCAGGTACGTGAATATTAAAATGCAAGCCGGGTATATACTGACATGAAATAGGTGTATACAAACCAATTCCCCAAGTCGAACTCGGATCCTTTTGTGGAACAGGACATTGAGCCTCATTTCATCAGCGATGATGGCCCTGTTATGGCACCCGAAACATGTCAAAATGCCCTCAAACGCTCCATTGCCAAGGTCCTTTATCACACTGGGTTTGAGGAGCTTCAGCCATCAGCCATGGACGTCTTCACAAGCGTCACGGCAGATTACTTCCAAAAGCTGTGTCGAACATTCAATGTTTACAATGAGTCAGAAAAGAAGCCATCGCCAGCGAACGCTCAAGGGTCCAAATTCCAGCCCAGATTCACCCCTGAGGAAGTTATTCTCCACACGCTGGACGAGAACGGTCACGACATCGGTTCGTTGGAGTTGTACGCCAAGGATGAGATCGATCGACTGAGTACCAAATTGGATGGTCTACACGAGAGAATGAAGCTTCACCTTACGGACTTGTTGCGCCCTGCCTTATCTCAAGATGCCGGAGCTGATGGAGTTGGCGCTTTCAAGGATGGCAGTGAGCAGTTCGTCAGTGGTGATTTTGCTGAGGACCTTGGTGAGGACTTCTTTGGTTTCCGGGCCCTGGGTCTGGATAAGGAGATGGGACTTGATATGATCTCGGTGCCCTTGCATCTTCTGCAGACCCGAGTCCGCAACCAATACCAGATGCAGACTCAAACGACTGGCGAAGCAGCCACTGACCTGTTCGAGCCACCGCCATCTTCAGAGCCGGTCACCAAGGAGAACATTCAGGACCAAGTTGGCCTGGTCAAGAACTTCTTCCTGGCTAAGCTGCACGCTAATGGCGATCAGCCCCTCGTGGAGGACGAAGACCTGCCTACCAAGCAAAAGAAGCCTCGTCCTCGTTTGGGCGCAAGTGGAAAGATTGTCACTGCTCAGAAACGTTCTCCTAAGGAGCAGTTGGCCCTTGCTAAGAAAAAGAAGAAGATGGAGGCTGCTGCTGCTGAGGCAAAGGCCAATGCTAATGCGTCACCCGAAAAGGGGGCACCAGGTACTACACCTGGCAAGAAGAAGTCCCTGGCTACGACAACTGGTCCAGTACCCAACCCTGCGGTTCTTGCTTTAGCTCCGAGCATGGAGAGGCAGGACAGTATGCAGAGTCAGGGCAATGCTAGCCAAACCGACAAGGACGACACCATCGGCATGATGAGCCCGGAAAGCATTGCTCAGTAGGCCGTGCAAAGCTTCGCGTGACAGACAACATGGCACGAGAGTTTGGTGTTCGACACAGGCCCATTCTCATTTCGACCAACCTGCACCCTCCCTACCGTCCTTTTCGACTTTTCTCATTCATATAAATCATGTATTACTTTTTCTTCTATTTACTATTGGGATTCTTTCCGTCCTTTTACATACCCCTACAGACATGCTGTACAGACCATTGAAGCTGGTCTTTGGTTTTTTTTTCTTACTACTTTTCTTTTTGCATATGAGCAAACTCTCAATAAATCATCCATCCATGGCGTTCCTGTCTCGTGTTCTTTCTTCTGTTTGGAGCTCTGGGGTCGGCACAGCACTGACTTATACGATACACGAGAAGACGAAGACTGATTCCCAAATGCACCTGTGCCGAGCTAGGTGTACTGCACGAACAGCTTCCTCGACGTGATTTTATTTGGACAACCAAAAAGCAGACATGTTATGGGTGGATTGACTCTCTTATGATTATCTGGCGTATGGAATGGTCAATGCCGGGTGGTTTAATGTAGAGGCGGTATAACTGAGCAATGGCCCAAAGGACTGAACCACTGTGGTTCCTGACAGGTCGTTGTGCTTTTTATATACAGACCTCGTTGTTGTTTTTCTTTTTGTTAGAAGCAATCTGGATGGATGGACTGAATACGAAAGGGTTAAGCTGTCACTGATGAGATGGAAGGACTTGGATTGATGCGAAGGAATGGGTTATGCAGTTGACAGGCAATATAAACGAGCAAACGATGATTAAACATATGGATTCCAAGGTTGAGTGAAAGTGTAGAGCAATAAGTGAATGTGTTTACGATTTAGAATATGTCGGTATGATAAGCCTTGAACCTATTTAAGTAATCCCTTGAGTCCCAGGAATAACGAATGCATGTCCAGGTTATGTGTGTCGATATATCTGATTAATAAGAGTATATATGGCAAAGATTGCATATCTTCAACCCATACCAGGATGATCAGCGTGAGTCACAAACAATAAGTACTTTAGACGTTCAGCCATTGGTTTTATTTAGCTGTCTGCTACTCTCTAATAGAGTGCATTTTCCAACTCATCTTGAATTCATACCACAGAGGCAGAATAACAAAATAGCTAGAGAGAGGAAATAACCATCTCAGATATCATAAACATAACCCAACTCCCACTTCCTTTTTTTCAGCAATCCCATCTTGTGTTGAAGGATGCTTTATATATCCCGACCTGAAAAAAGCCCTGACCAAAAAACAAACTAGGTATCTGCGCCGTGATGAAATGCATGCTTGTTGAACGTTTCGCCATTTGCCTCATCCATGTTAAATGCGTGTTGGAGATTCAAGGCATCACATCACGTTGAGGGATGGATGGCCTTTGAATCAGCAGTGAATACATGTGCCATGCATCTTAGATGCTGGCATCCAGACGCCAGCCCTCAACGGGAAGAGGGAAGGCACCGCACCAGGAGGCAATCTCCTTCTTGAACTCGTTGATCTTCTGGACCTCGCCGCTGGCAACGCGGGCCTTGAAGTCCTTGAGCTTGTTGGCCTCCTTGGGAAGAGCAGCCTGCTCCTCCTTGCAGATCTTGATGGCCTCGTCAATGTACTTGGCGACACGCTCGAACTCCTTCTCGCCAAAGCCACGAGAGGTCATGGCGGGGGTACCAATACGGATACCACAGGGTGTGAGGGCAGACTTATCACCGGGGATAGAGTTCTTGTTGCAGGCAATGTTGATCTGCTCAAGGACGGCCTCAACACGGGCACCGTCCAGGTTGTGCTGGCGGAGGTCGACGAGGACCATGTGGCTGTCAGTGCCGTCAGAGACGAGCTTGTGGCCGAGAGACTTGAAGGTGTTCTCGAGGGTCTTGGCGTTGGAGACAACCTTCTCCTGGTAAGCCTTGAAGTCGGGAGTGGCAGCCTGCTTCAGGGCAACAGCCAGAGCAGTGATGGTGTGGTTGTGAGGACCACCCTGGTGGCCAGGGAAGACGGAGAAGTTGATGGGGTTCTCGAGGTCGTAGAGGGTCTCCTTGCCGGTCTTGGCGTCGACGGAGCGGACACCCTTGCGGAAGAAGATCATGGCACCACGGGGGCCACGGAGAGACTTGTGGGTGGTGGTGGTGACAATGTCGGCGTACTTGAAGGGAGTGGGGATGACCTCGGCGGCAATGAGACCAGAGATGTGAGCCATATCGACGACGAGGTAGGCACCGACAGAGTCGGCAATCTTGCGCATGCGCTCATAGTCAATGAGACGGCAGTAAGCGGAGGTACCGGCAACCAGGACCTTGGGGCGGTAGAGGATGGCGTTCTTCTGGAGGGTATCGTAGTCAATGATACCAGTGTCGAGGTCGACACGGTAGGGCATGGTCTCGAAGTAGGTAGAGACAGCCGAGATCCTGTGACAGAACGTTAGCATGTTGTGAAGCATGTGCCCGTAGGGCTCTCTTGATAAACTCACTTGCGAGCAGGGGTCTGGTAACCGTGGCTCAGATGGCCACCGTGGGGGAGGTCAAGACCCATGAGACGGCCGTGAGGAGGCATAATGGCCTGGTAGACCTGGAGGTTGGCGGGAGATCCAGAAAGGCACTGGACGTTGACACCCCACTTCTCAGAGTCGAGGTGGAAAGCCTCAAGGGCACGGCGCTGGCAGAGAAGCTCGATCTGGTCGATGTGCTGGTTACCTCCATAGTAACGAGCACCGGGGTAACCCTCGGAGTACTTGTTGGACATGGGAGAGCCAAGGGCATCGAAGACGGCGCGGGAGGTGATGTTCTCGGAGGCGATGAGGACGATGGACTCGCGCTGACGCTGGATCTCATCCTTCTGCAGTGGGTGTGAGTAATTGACAGGTATGGATGGTCGAGGCACTCAATTGAGTTAAACGTACCATGATGGAGGCGACCTCAGGGTCGGAGTCGAGGAGAGACTTCTCGAGCATCTAAACAAGTGAGTCAGTCGGTCGATCTGGAGATGCCCTCGATAAGGAAACGAGGGGCAATATAATATCATGGAGGAACTTACCTCCTTGTGCGACTCAGAGAGCGCATACTCGGCGTTTGTGGGAGCCATTGTGAAGTTTCTTGGTGAGAGTGTGTGATAAGAAACAGGTTTGATGTTCCTTTAGAGGTTGATATGTGAATGGGTGAGGAAGAAGAGGGAAAGCAAAAGCATGGGGGAGGGTCCAGGTAGAAGTAGTAGCAGCTCAGCCGTGGAGGTCCCTCTTTCAAAAAGAAAATTTTCGGTCCTCTTAGTCTACGGGTTCCGAAGACGGCCACCTTCAAGGTAAAAGGTACATGCGGCAAAAAGCTCACCTGTGCCGAGCCTGAGCCTCAAAAGCGATACAGGAGGGATAGTCCTGACTTGGCGGGGTCAATTGGCTAAGTTTTTGGAGGTGCGGGGTCATTGGTCACTACTAACTCAAAGTTTATTCCATTCATCCATGTCGTATCATGTCACATTATTGGCCTACCCTGAAGATCGACTCATGGAAGAGATTTGATCTTTTTTGGCTTATTTCTTTTTCTACGTAACTGTATCTTGAATCTGGAATTTATTAGGCATTTTAAAATTATATCAGGCTTTTATGTGATTCGATTTCAACTGCAAGATAACCTGGAATCAATTGACTGCTCTGGCATACAAAATGACTAAATGTCCATAGCTCAGTGACCCGTTGACTCAACACCTACTCCGTACCAAGACGTATCCATGCATCCATCATGCTTGGTACAACCCGAATCACCTCCAGCCTCACTCAACCCAATATCCAACCATCTTCCTATATAATACCGAGACTATGCTGAACACCGAAATACGACAAAAGTCCGTTTCCAGCTTCACGAATTCTCCCGATGTTGTCATGAATCCTACGGCGTGACCTCCCGCAAAACCCGATCACGTTTCTCCAACATAACATGAATCACCGCATCAAGAGACATCGTCTAAACTTGACTTGACTAGAATAGAGTTCTGACATCTACCGGTCTTTAATCGGCATTTGATCAATAGATCTCACCTCATCTGAAGAAACTCCCTTCTTGTATAGTAGTATTCTCGACCTCAGCCATCAAATCGGGCTACCAGTCCAATAGACCTTGTCGGTGTGGCTCAGTTGGTTAGAGCGTTGGTCTCATATCTGAAATCAGATTGACCTGGTTAAACGTCAGGGTCATCCAAAGGTCGAGAGTTCGAGCCTCTCCACCGACAAATCTTTTGCTCTTTTGAAAACCAGATTGTTAATCACCTTTTTTTTTTCTTTGCAGTCATTTAAAAGTCTGACGGCCTAGTATAATGCCAGAGCCAATTGTATTGTAGATAACTAAAACGTAAGGACTTTATTTATTAGCTTTAATTTAACCTTTTATATTCGTGTTAATATATCTCGAGTCCGATTATGTCAGTCAACTAATGTAAAGACGAAGCCTTCGGCCACAAAGCTCAACTGCAAACAACACATCTTAGTCACAATTTAGACATATGCCAATGTCTTGACTGCTGCTTGAGGTCAATACCCTCAACTTTATCCGCAAACAGGTTGGTGTCTGTATCTCTTAAACCGAACTGCAACACATTCAAGACTTCATGACAAGTGCAAAAAGAGAAACCTGTCGAGTAGACAGGCTCATGTCGGTGGAGAGGCTCGAACTCTCGACCTTTGGATTACTCTGACCTGAGGTCAAATCACAGCTTCTTGCTATGAGACCAACGCTCTAACCAACTGAGCCACACCGACTATGTTCAAGGACGTGATCCTTGTTGCTGTGTGGGAGGTTGGATTCGCCCGATCATTCATCAAGGTGGGTGGTTACCGGAGCATGGCGCGAGACAAGGGCCTGTTATTATAGACAGAACAATACTGTTAGCATGAATAAAACTTCAAGCTATATTGCCTACAGATTACACTTCTTATACTGCTGCAAGACGGAGAAAACAATACTACCATGTGTTCGCAATATAAGCACTCTGTCAGTATGCAATTGTTATGTAGAGGTCCGGTTTTCTTCCGGGGCGCTGTCGTCTGAGCACTCCCAATCATAAGTTATTTACGATCGAGATGATCAAGAACTACCTACTAACTGGCTGCTACTCAATAGGTCTCGGCGTTTCAGAAGCCGACTACACAGAGGCTAGTGAGAATGTTGATAGTCTCATTGGCGAGTCCAGCTTTACCAAAGTCTGAAGTAATGTATTCGATGAATGGAAACCGATAATGTTACAGCCATATTGCCTGTCACGTCGCCGTTGTTATCTTTATATGGAGACCTCAGCTGATAGAGCTGGACGGGATGGATGATCCTGGTAGGCTTCACTAAGCTTAAAACACGACGTTGTTTCTAACAAGTAATCAAGTAATGTATCAAAGATGTTTGTCCTAACTTTCACATTGTTGTGTCTCTTATTCCGTAATTAAAAGACGGCGGAAGACGCCATTTTCACTCGGACACTCGGCCAATGACAACATAGATCGTGAAGAGCCTTGAGAAGTGCAAGCAACAGTCGTGGGGAGTTGAGAACTTCCGGCTTTCCAACCTGGAATGTCTCCGTCTTTGCACTTTTCTCCGAACCCCGGAAACTGACCAATAGTTTATGGGTTCTGTGATGAGGCCGTCATGTCCAAGCTAAAGCAAAAAGGTATTACACTAGGCTATATACACTCAAGAGTGATGGCCTTCGTTCATAAAGGAATAAGATCACAGCAGCTGAGCGTACCCTTGCACGGTTAAGGGCAACTCATAATCAGATTGAATACCAGTGACCAGTCTCAGCCCATGGACGGGTTGACGGACATGTTTCACCGCACCTGGTCCTCCCTCCAGTCTCATAATAATTGTGACTGTTTGTTCTACCCACAGCTGTGAACCATTACACCAAGCCAGCATCGCATCACTGTGACTAGGCGGCTTCCGTTGCATGTAAGACAAACAGACGGTATGGGTGCTGGTGTGCTACGGAGCGAGGCAAGGGAGTTTTTGCGTCTACGTGTGGCTGTTGGAGCCAGCCATTCTCGACTCGAGGGATATGCTCAAGTAACAATTCATTGTGGCGCGTGATTATGGGTTGCACTTTGGTATTCTTGGTCGGAATGTGACTGACACTTGATTTCACAGCAGCAGATGAGATATGAGACCCTGCTAACCCAGGATAGGATGAGGATAGGAGTTAGTTAGCTTAGATTGTGAGCTTTGGAAACTGTCTCAAGCAGACAGACACTCATTCAACCGTTGTGGGAGTGATGTGAGTGCGCTAAGAGTGAAACCTTGTCGAACATTATTCTAGAAGAATCATGGGCTGAAGAAACGTTATCAGTCTCTCGGTGTTTGTCAACTGACTGAGTAAAAGCAACAAATGAGGTTAGAGTATCAACCTTGCTCAAGCATATGTAATAATATGTTTCAGACAAACTACCTAGGTACTCTGTGCCTTGAATTGCTATTTGATGCCCGTTGCAGTTCAGTCACATGACTCTGTATGTCAAGGGTTGACGAGAGATTATTAAGTGCTCTGACGTTCACACGCTAAAACAGACATGAGCTGTCGTTCGATGAGCGGGCCCCATCATAGTTAGTGGGTCGGTAGTTGCTAGAGTCCGGGCATAGAAACCCGTCGTCACCTCAATATGTACATATGCGTTAATGAACCCCTGGAAAAGTTATGGAGAAAGGTCGGTAATGAAACGGATGGGAATTGCCTCAAGACCTTATCTACCTAGGTAAATAGACTCAACGGTCGATTATTGCTAGACCTCAATATAGCCGACAGCAGGCGGATACTGTAGCGATTCGAAACACAACCCAGGTACCGGTAGTATCCGCACCTCGCGTCGAGCGTGGAGGGAAACAAGAGGCTGGGTAGGGGTAGAAGAGAGGTCAGAGGCTGCGCTGCTGCAGTCCAAGAACAGCTGGCGCGATCTGTCTGTGGGTGGAGAGATGCTAGATCCTGGGTTAATATGATGAATGGACCGTCTCCATCCATGGTCGGGCTCTTTTCTTGTCCCCTAACCTCAATCACAAACACCCCCATCCATGTCCTGCAGGGCCTGGGTCTAGGCAGGTCTAGCACCTAGGTACTGTACGTAACAGTGCTGTATGTGCGTACGTAGGTTACTCCGTATTGCAGAATGGAAACGTTGGGTCCTGGTCAGATTGACAGATCTCCATCCACCCATCGGACAGTTCCTCGGGGGCGAGACAATGTCACTCAGATTAAGAATATTCAAAGATGTCACAAACACGACATTTTCTGGGTGATGATATCCACAAAATAACAACCAGGCGCTATTGGAGAATATTCATGCCTGTCCCAGATCAATTCGAATCCTGTCAGCTGCCAAACCTCAAGGGTTATCCGTATTTCCTGATGAATATTTCCGGCCAAGGTAGGATGCTCGGCCTAGTCCGACTCTTCTCCGGCCAAAGGTATTGGATCGTATCAAGAGGATCAACGTCATGCCTGTAGGCGAAAGAAGGTGAGAACAGTACGGATACGTAGTGAATATAAATCTGACACAAGCGAGCCAAGACAGTAACGGGAGGCTCTCCCCTTGGCGAATAAGATTGCTGAAATAATTAGCAGGTCCTCAAAGAACACGAAGCGAAGACAGCAAAGTGAAGGAAAAAGCAAGTTCGCATAAAATGGGCGTTCAGGCGTTTCTAAGGTGTCGTGCGTGCGTGCATGCGGCACAGGCCACGGCCCTTTATTAGCAACAGCCTAGCCTAGGGGCCTGGCCTGGTCTGCTGCTGAGCCGAGGGGAGGATGAATGCCCGCAGATCACCCATTGGCAGCAGCGCCAAACGCTCTGAATCAGATCGCGATGAAAATGCGCTTGGCTGTTCTGCTGTGCGCCATGTGTGTCACGGTACAACGTTCGGAGAACGGCAGAGGGAGCTGGCTGGTGTGCTATTGAGGCTGCATGTAGCCTTGTTTGGGAAGACTTGATAGCAGGGCATTGATGTTGCTGCAATGCTGTGCTATCTCGTCTACTCGGGAGACTAGGTAGGTACCGTCACGATTTTACTGTACGATGGTGTTTTGTAACCGTACTAAAGATCCTGGGCCGGGGAACAAGATATCGTAGCTGGTAGTATGAGATCGTATGTACTTTGAGCAAATCATGTCAAAACTTGTGGCTGAGACGTTCTCACATAGCTTTCTGTACGATATGTGCCCCGCATATGGGATCTCCCGTCAGCAGTTATTGAGGTTATCTACATATTGTTTTCTAAGATCCTATACCGGTAGGATCATGTTTGTGTTGCAGCAATCGACCTTGAGGTAGCACTGCATTTGCTGTTACTAGGTATGTTGTATATGCACGCTGTGTTGGATAGACTTGCATACGGCTCCTTTGATGAACATAGGTCACATGAATACTCAAATTGACATGCTTTGGAGATGTGGACGGCCAACATCGTGAGATACCCTGTATTCATCGATTGTTGATTGTTGGGTGATTCTTTTTCTAGGCATCAGCAATCTATAATTATCCCGCATTTTACCATGAGGATAACGCAGCACTGTGGTCTGATTACACTTTGAGGGCAAATGGTTGTTTCCAGCTTTGCGTCAATCATGTGCCTGCCAAGCAACCCTAAATAAAGCTTCAAGCTTCGAGCTTCGACAATATTCGTTTACAAGCTTCAGACTTTAGGGTATTTAATAAATTACGACATGGACATTTCAACCGGCGATCACACAAATTAACTGGTCACCATCTGTGCCTGATATTCTCTATAGTGCACCATTACCTATGCAATCGACAATACAAGTCCAATAGAATATTGTTATTATCAAGTTATTATATTTACTCACTAAAGTATCTACCCACGTCTTGGTGTAGAGCGAATGTGATTCTTTATGAGTTGGAATCTACATGTTGTTATAAAAACCCACGTGATTTAATAATTAATAATTCGTTTGACATTCTTAATACTTACTGCCTCTCTGATATGATACCCAAATCAATCAATCACCAAAGGCCTCTCGTGAAACCTGCAGGCAACATCTCCACCTACGTATCAGCCTTACCTAATCATGCAACCCTGGCCTGGCGAGGGAAAAAAAAAACTGCAAGCCCACCATCATCATCATCTGTCCCATTTTCTCCACTCCACAGCTTCACGTCTCTCCAAGCCCCGGTTCGGTTGATCCCAGAACCAACGCCCACACACACGCACGCACGCACGCACACCCACACACCCAGACAGACCATGCATGTCTCACGCCCCTTCTACAAGATATACACCCCCTCCTCTTCCCCCGGAGCTGCCCTTCACCCTGTCCCACCTTTTCTTGTCATCTCCCGTCCCCATCTGCATCGTCACGCCCAGACAGCCCCAGCTTAAACGAGACCTGGCGTCCTCGTCTCGTCCGTCCGTCCTGAGGAAGAGGCACTCAATTGCTACCGTGGATACCCATCCCGTGGCCCGTCCTTCATAACAAGCCTCACCTCTCTCATCTGTTCAACCCTCGGGTACCCGCCAGTGGCATTCATCGACCCGTCCACACAAAATGTGACTCGCACAATATTATTCTGTATGACACCCCTTGTTCCCTGCTGCGTATTGTATTATTATTCCCCGGCTGTTGTTATGATATAGCCATCATCTAGAGTCACTAACTAATTACCTATTGTACCTACCTGGATTGAACTCAAGACTCACAAAAGTTCTCAACGAAACGTTGTTTAGTAACTGTTCGTTTTCCCCCTCCCCAAGCCCAGCCACCCATCTTCATCGTAACTCTATCTCTGATTTTTGCCCTGAGGCTTCCTGTGTTTGGTGCATCCCCAGACCGCCAACAAGCGCGTTGCCGCCCCCCCAGCAATGGATGGATGGCATCACCTCACCTAATCCGACCGACAGCGTCCGTCCATTTGCAGCGGAGAAGCAATGCCTCTACCGATTGGCTTCTAGTTCTTCTGTTCTTTCTCGTTTCGGGCTAGCCAGACAGCAGACCTTGGCCCAAGCACTGAGCAGAGAGCACCCATCACTGAGCACCAAGCCAAACCTTGGTGTTCCCCTTTTAGCAACGTCTGCCCTGCGGCGGCCCTGCGTGTGCGGCTGAATCATTACCTAAATTATGTCTGTATGAACCGCATTGGCCATGTCTTTGTCTTTTTTTTTTCTTTCTCGACACCAGGGCATCCCGTGACCCTAGGTGCCTCCGAGTTAACCTCCGCTTATTGCGATTTACGACTTTACGATTTGAATTCTGTTTCGCCGTCATCGTGCGTTTGTTTGGTGACCAACAAGGAAGCCTTTTGGCAGTTGAACCTTTCAACAATTCTCGACTTTTCAACATTCTCCCCACAAGTATAAACAAGTTTTATACTGCTGGATTGCACCTTAATATGACAAAAAGTATCAGCTGGTAATCAAGGTTCTTCATGGCTTTAAATGCTGATGAGACAGGCTGTTAAACATTAGCCATCATCTCACACATCGTTTTGGTGGCCATTATGTATCAAACTTTCCACCAGGGTGACAGGACAGGACAGGACAGGGCAATGAATGGATGGCGCTATGTGCCTTTGGCTTGGGCCCGGGAAACCCCTTTTCCCTCCCGCTCGCTCGTTTGTTTCCCTGGTCCATCTTCCCCCCCCTCCCAAACCAAAACAAGCCGAGTCCATGTCATGCTCCGAAACGGCCTACGACCTGCTAATTAGTTGGAGGGAGAGAGATGGCCCGAAACACGTGGGTGATTTCCGGAACAGCTTAGCGGCCAGTCCAGCAAGCGGTGAAAAGATTGGCCTTTTCCATTCGGTATTCCATTTGCTGCCTGTTTTCCTTCTTCTGCAAAGCCACCACCGCCTCGATCTGACCTGATGGGCCACAAATACCTAGGTACATAGGTCAATATCCAGCCTCCCCAGACATATGGCTGCAACATCGTCTCTCAACGGGGATTGTGCCGTAGTTACACAGCTCGTTTGCTTGCTCGTCCCCGTTATTTTTTGACACTGTTCCTCGTCAATCTATGTATGTCCGATACTTGATGATATCATACCCGTCACTTGTCAGCTGTCCCTGTTAAGTGCTTGGAGTTTTTCTCAATCTTTTACATTATGCAGGCAAAACACTGATTTATCCAGGCGAGCGATATCGCGGTGAACCATGGTATACATGCTTTCTTTCTGTTGCCTATGTCTGTCCCCAACAAGACCAGCACGTGTAGATCATCATGCTCGTTGTTATAAGCCCATTCATTACTCTACCGTTGTCTCACCCCCCATTCAATGTCATACCTAACACCCAACCCTCACCTCACATAGACTGGCTACGAGGCACCAGGGCCGACCATCTGTTTGAGATGGGTACGTACCTGATGGCACGCATTTCAGATGCGCCACATTAGTGAAATGGAAGATGGGGACGTGCGTTGCTGGATTTAAATCGGTATCGTTTCGCTTGGCACCCCCGAGATGAACACCACCTCAGTCTCGGTGCGTGCGCGACTCTGCTCGTCTGTTCGCTCACTGACAGCTTTCCACGCTGTACTGTAGCATTTGACAGCGCGGATATGCTAGCTTTGGCGGTTGGTTAGTAGGAGGCTCGAAGCGGCCTAACTGAAACATAGTTTTGATGCGCACAATATTAAAATTCAGGTTGGCATCTTTCATGACGTTTATTCACCTGCCCTCTCTCTGTGATCAGCGTTGAGAGTTGCAAGAGGCTGAATGTTGAAGTTTGATAGATAGGTATGGCGCATGTTGGTGGGAAAGGCTAAATGGTGATATAAATGAGAATGGTGAAGAATTAATTGAGCATGCCTCAGGTTCAAGCAATGCAAGAATCTCGTAACCATCCATGGAACTTGAAGCGCTGATCACGTCTGTTGGCTCTCCCGCGGTAGGCTTGTGATGGATGAATCGTGTCTGCGTCAACTGAAGCATGGAGCGGAGCCTCTGTAATCCCTTGCCGAGAGATGAAGACGCCACTGATCCGTCAACGAGTGGTTGAATGGACGGGAAGGACAGGGACTTAGTGTCTGCCCCATAATTATCTCATGCCTTACCTTAGCACGCTTACTGTACATACAGCAGCTTTTAGGTTACCTTACCTCTCTGTCTAGGTCTGCATCTGCATTAAGCTACAGTTGCAGGGGCTGGCGGTATCGGGTACGTACCGTACCTACTCTGGGGTGGTACGTGCCTGTAAACCGCCGCCACCGAGCAGCAGACATAGTTAGGGACCTAGGGGACGAAAAGGCTAAGGCTAACTTAGCTAAGTAAAGTAAGGCAGGGAGGGTGTGATTTGCCGGGTACAGTATCGGAAACTGAGGTGAGGTGAGGTGTGGGCTTTGGGGACCTCGAGCGCGCGTGCGTTGAGTTGGATGGAGTGTGAGTGGATTTCCCATGCCCCATTCCTCTCCACGCCGGCGTGCGCTTAAATTGCCCGCTGGTCGTGGGTTAGGTGAGTTTGGAGACGGATTTGCTCAGGTCCTTTCTCCCCATCCTGTACTCCTCACTTTCTTCTTCTGCAACGCATTCCATGCCCGCGAAAGGCCTCATCTGTCGCGCCGTGGATTGCCCCGTCTCTTATCTCTTCTATCATCTCTTGGTGTTTTATGCCCATCTGGCCCACCATTGACTCTTCATTTCTCAAGGTATCCTTTTCGCAACGCCCAAGTCTTAGCCGCGGTTCTACATCTTCTTGATCTAGTCGCCTTCTTCACCCGCCCTTGCTACCTATTCGTCGGTTCGGGCTCGTCATCATCAACCCATCACGGACCCTTGATCAGCCACGGGTGTCGACCGGCTTCTGAATCACGACCGCGACTCTCTCCCTCCTCGCAGTATTAATTCGACTGCGCGTCTGTCGCACATCGGCGTTTCTGTCCTGTCCGACCCCTGCTCTGCCATCGCAGCTTCACTACCGTCTCAACTGTCAACCTCATGGCGAACCATCACGCGTCGCCGACCATGATGCAAATGCAACAGCATCAGGGCCAGGTGCCCCCTCCTCCTCCTCCGCCTCCTCAGGCCGCACACTTCCCATCTCCATCACATCAGATCGCGACTATGAATGAGGCTGTCTGGATGCAAATAGGTGAGTAGTTGTCGCGTCGCGCGCCAAAGACAAGACAGGACGACACATGCTGACGTATATTAGGGAGTTATTCTGAGGTTTTGCGCAATCCTGAAGAAGCTATGCAGGCTTATGAGCGCGCGCTCGCTGCCAACGGAAACTCAACCCAGGCTATGAACGCTATTGGTCTGCTATTCAAGACTCGCGAAGCTTTTGAGAAAGCCCTTGAATTCTTCCGAGCTATTGTCCAGCTAGAACCCAACAATGGTGAAGCTTGGGGAAACCTAGGTATGTGTCTTGTTTTAATGCGACAATGCAGTGCTGACCAATTGCTCAGGTCATTGTTACTTGATGACAGAAAATCTTCAAAAGGCGTACGATGCATACCAACAAGCATTGGTCAACTTGAGAGACCCCAAGGTATGGATGGTCGCATTCCCTGCAATATGGACATGGATTGCCAGATGCTAACAAGATAACCCAGGATCCTATGTTGTGGTATGGCATCGGTATCCTCTACGACCGCTATGGCAGTTATGATTATGCCGAGGAGGCCTTCTCGCAAGTCATGAACATTCAGCCTGATTTCGAGAAGGCAAACGAGATCTACTTCCGACTGGGAATAATATACAAGCAACAGAACAAGTGGGTTCAGAGTCTTGACGTAGGTTTTGGCCCCCGTGCAGAGTTTTGATGCGCGTGACTAACCATGTTAGTGTTTCAAATATATCGTCAACTCGCCCCCTGGTCCATTGACACAGGAAGACATCTGGTTCCAGATCGGCCATGTCCATGAACAGCAGAAGGATGTAAGTATCTTGAGTTATCGTCTACCACCTTGACTTTATCTAACTTCATACAGTTTGATAGCGCTAAGGCCGCTTACCAACGCGTTCTGGACCACTCCCCGAACCACGCCAAGGTTCTTCAGCAGCTTGGTTGGTTGCATCATCAGCAAAGCAATACGTATGAGAGCCAGGATCGGGCTATCCAATACTTGGAGAAGTCTGTCGGCGCAGGTACGTCATAAACTCGAATGTCAACTACTTTTACTGACATGATATTAGACAACCAGGATGCTCAAAGCTGGTATCTCTTGGGTCGATGCTACATGTCGCAGCAGAAGTACCCCAAGGCATACGAGGCATACCAACAGGCTGTTTACAGGGATGGAAAGAATCCCACTTTCTGGTGTTCCATCGGAGTGCTCTACTACCAAATCAACCAGTACCGGGATGCACTTGACGCATATTCACGAGCTATCCGCCTGAACCCGTACATCTCGGAGGTCTGGTATGATCTTGGAACGTTGGTATGTTTGATCAGTACATTCCTTTCTTGCGTCATATGTTAACCAGTCTACAGTATGAAAGCTGTAACAACCAAATCACCGACGCCTTGGATGCCTACCAGCGTGCCGCTGAACTTGATCCGAACAACCCTCACATCAAGGCCAGACTGCAGCTCCTCCGCTCTGGTGGTACCAATGGAGGTCCCCCACCTGCACCTCAGCCTGCAGATGTTCATCCCCAAGCTTACCAGGCCGCTGGCCCTGTCGGACCTCAATGGGGAGGATCAACTCAACAACCACCCTCTGCCGGCCCTCCGCCTCCCCCTCAAGGTCCAGGAGAGAACTGGGCGGGTAGACTGTCTAACATCAACCCCCCACCGCAGCCCCCTAATCCCTATGAAGCTCGAGGTGAACCTTTCCGGGGAGGACCTGCACCACCGCTGCGCCAGCCTAGCCCTCAACAGGAGCTGCGCCAGCCTTATAACGACCCCAACCGAGGCGGCCCTCGCCGCGGTCAAACACCACCTCCTCCTGGCCACCAATACTCTCAACCACCTCACGCTCCCCCCCAGTCTCAGCCTTCTGCTCCGGCGTCTGAGCGGCGAGTCGCGAACCCCAATTGGGGTGGAGCGACACCATCAGCATCTGCACCCCCGCCACCTAGCAACATCAATGGTCCCAATGGTCCCAACGGTCCTAACGGCATGGCTCCTTTCCGACCTACTAACAGCCCTAGACCTGACGGCCGACCCCTTCACGATAACCGCATGCCTTCACCAAAGTCTGCGTATCCCCAGCACCAAGCACCTCCTCTGTATCCTCCACACCCTGAGATGGCTGCTCAAGGAGCTGAGAATGGACCCCCCGGGCCAGCTGGGCCACCCGGACCTCCCCCTCCCCCTGCCGTCGCCGAGGCTGCGATGCAGAGAATGGATGACCGCCCACCTTCAGTTGGACCCAAGCGAATGCGGGAGTGGGAGGAGGAGTCTGCTGCCAAGAAGCAAGCCAACGAGGAGAACCGAGTTCGTCTTGATGACATGCGCCACCGCAGGCCCTCCACACCTCCTCGCGATAACTACCGCCGCAACTCTCCT